>WMED01007814.1:0-17367 GCA_019650415.1 Pipa parva | reverse complement strand
AATATTACATCCCTTTCTATGTCTCCCTGTACCTAGTTCATCCTCACAATGTCCCACTAATTGCATGTAAGTGAATATTACATCCCTTTCTATGTCCCCCTGTCCCTTGTTCATCCTGACAATGTCCCACTAATTGCATGTAAGTGAATAATATGAATAATACATCTATTATTATGTCAACTTGTAACTAGTTCATGTTTAGTAGTAGACTAATTTAGTTGCAGTCGCCATTGTCACTTTTGATGAAATAATCACATTATGCCACACCGGAACCCTGCCAACAACCCCCCAATTTGCCACTCTGATGTGTGGAAGTCAAACAGGTGAATTCAGAGCACTTTTAGAACTTGTGACTGTGACAGACTCCGCCACTTAGTAGAAGCATCTGTGCACACACACGCAAAGTGATGCGAAGTGCTCCCTAAGATCATGACTAACATAGTTGCCCAAACTGGTTGGATATTCTCCACATCGCAGAGTTTGCTCAATAACCAGACATGGGGAAGTGGCGACTATTTGTTCTTTCTTTCAATAAAGCCCTAAATCGTATGTGGATGTTGCTAATAGATATAAAGTCATGTTTGCTAAAGCCTTTAAGTTAATATGTTAATAAATAACTTACTATTAGGTAAATAATAAAAAAGGCTCTGGAAATTTCAAAATGGGCCGCCACATAGAAAATAAATGTGGAGGGCTGCACTAGGGAGCCCGGGACAATTGGGGGAGGGTGGATATAACTGGGAGGGATGGGGACAGGAAGAGGGAAGCGAGGGGGAAGGAGCAGGAAAAGAGAGGAAGTGGTTTCACACCCTCCCTCCCTATTTATTGGGTCACTGGGCAGAGTTAATGACACAGTATTTTGGGCGTTGGTCCTGAGAAATAAGATCAGGAATAAGAATTTAAAGTAATATGCTGGAAGTGGATGTGCTAACGTAGGGCATGAGGTCCCTGGTTAGCGGCTGGTTTCCTATTGAGCCGGTGGTATGCGGCTGATGGGGTGGGCGGGGGTTGAGTTTGCGAGTTCAGCTTAAAACTTCTGGAACCATCTGCCAAGGCGCGTTTAAAATATGTTTTGATAAACTGTTAATAAACAAATGCTGTGGCCTTTCAATCCCAAGAAAAGAGTGGTGAGTGTGTCATTTGTAAAAGGGGTAACAGGCTGTAAGAGGCTAAGGAATACTCCTGATAATCAAAACTTCAGCAGTTATTATATGCCTTGCCCCCCTGTCAGGTTTTTTCTTGCACCTTCCCAAACACCGATTTCTTAACTGTGCACAATCAGTGTGTACACGAGCTAAGGAAGCAGTCTGAAGAGCTAAGGGAGCAGTCTAAAGCGCCAAGGGAGCAGTCTAAAGCACCAAGGGAGCAGTCTGAAGAGCTAAGGAAGCAGTCTGAAGAGCTAAGGGAGCAGTCTGAAGAGCTAAGGAAGCAGTCTGAAGAGCTAAGGAAGCAGTCTGAAGAGCTAAGGGAGCAGTCTGAAGAGCTAAGGGAGCAGTCTGAAGAGCTAAGGGAGCAGTCTGAAGAGCTAAGGGAGCAGTCTGAAGAGCTAAGGGAGCAGTCTGAAGAGCTAAGGAAGCAGTCTGAAGAGCTAAGGGAGCAGTCTGAAGAGCTAAGGAAGCAGTCTGAAGCGCTAAGGAAGCAGTCTGAAGCGCTAAGGGAGCAGTCTGAAGCGCTAAGGGAGCAGTCTGAAGCGCTAAGGGAGCAGTCTGAGGAAGGAGCATGCCCACCATTGCAGGTCTTGCTGGGATCACTTTACGCCATCGGCGGGCATGCTTCTTCCTCAGATTTCTCTCTGCTATCCCAAGGATGTCTCTGAAACTCCGGAGCCCCCATGGGCCACAGGAGACAACCTTAGGGTCCACATGTATCCCCCAGGCTGTGTGTTTGAGACTCCGGCCTTAATTAATTCTAAATTTACATGCTTTACATTACTATATACCATCCAGAGGAGTGACAATAGGGGGAGGAGCATAAGAGGGGGCAGTGCTATGGTGGGCGCAGCTTTTACATTAGTGCTGGGTCAGAGGGCTGAGGGGGGCGATCCTAAACTCCCTGGTCTCTGTACTGCCGCACTCCTCCACTTCAGTAAGAAACATAAAACTCTGGCAGCCTCTGGCTTATCAAAGGGTTAATTTAGCGATTCACAGGCTGGTTGGCATTTAGCAGTTCAGCCAGGCTGTGACTTTATCTCTCCTTAAATTTATCATTATTAAACCTATCCTATTAGAATCTCAATTTTAGATTCATGGTCTCCCTGCTCTAACATGAAACTTCCACCCCTTTTACAACCCCAAATATTACAGACCATGTCTAAACCAATAAAGGGTGTCGGGAGGGGGGTGGGGGGGGGGGGGGGGGGGGGGGGGGGGGGGGGGGGGTAGTAGACGTTAACTCTTAACCCTCTGTGAGCCATTAAGTAAAAAAAGAATTTAGCTGAGGTTGGTGCTTTGGCAGCAGGTTGTGAATAATAGATTGACAGCAATAATCATCTCCATCTTTCTATGGGAAGAGGGGATGTTGTTGTTGTTCTTTGGGGATGGTAAAATAGGAGCGCAGAACTGCTAGGTATTCCCTGGAGTGCAACATAAAGAGTCGAATTCATGGCTCCCTGTGTTGGAGGAGGACATTAATCTAATATACCCTTCATGTGAAGAAGTCAGCAAGGGACAGGAGACCGCCAAAGGGGAAATGATATGGAATGCAAACATGTGAAATGATTGGGTGTGTTCCTATTAAATGATCACTGTATACAAGCTTTCACATCGTCTGCATTTTATCTTTATCTTAAAGCCATCTGTTTGGCATCAAGACGCCAGGGCGCATTTACTAAGGGGTGGAATGACTTTTGACCCCTTTTCATTTTATTTTTGATGTAACTAAATGGAGTAAAGAAAAGGGGCTTATTTATCAAAGTGTGACTTGTCATATAAATGCATGAATTTGTGACCGTTTGTCACTTCTACCCCTTGGCATCGGATCGTCTTTTTCTGCGATGTGGCAACTTCACTTATTGTGATATTATACTAACAGTGTCATCCTGCATCACTTTGCGTCTTTTTATCGCAAATTCATCAACATTTATATTGTGGCGCTTTATAAATAAAATTATATTATAAATAAAATTATATAAACATACATACATTTATAACGGTCACTCTGACATGTTCAATGGCGTTCTATTACGCTTTCAATGGACATCAGCGATATGTTTCCATGGGAAAACTGATTTGATTTAGGAAAAGTTGCAGGACCATCTCTGTAGAGAATAACGGGTTTTTGCTACCCTCAACTTTGGTGATGACTTTTCAATGATAAAAAAGGTCTTAAAGGGGCGTTTTAAATGATATCGGCCAGACTGATATTTTAGCGCTATTTAATGCTAATTTACTAGCGATACAGCAGTTGAATTTTTAGCTATTTATAAATATTCCCGTTGAAGTGTCAGTTTGCCAAGGTGACTGTCATCAGTATGTGGGTTTGACTTTGCCAAATGAAAATGGAGAACTGAGGAGCCAATGACAGGGTTCTTGTTAGTATGAGGGGCCAATGACAGGGCTCCTGTTGGTATGAGGGGCCAATGACAGGGTTCCTGTTAGTATGAGGGGCTGATGACAGGGCTCCTGTTAGTATGAGGGGCCGATGACAGAGTTCCTGTTAGGCTTAGGAAATGTGGAAACATGAACTAGGAATTGTCAGCCCTTGAAATAATGTACAAATAGAATTGTTGTAATTCATGGCTATTCTTCTGAAACAATACTGGCAACATGACACTCGTTTTCATGAAGGATTCCCTACAATATGCTAATGATTCTTTTGGCTGTGCTCAAATGGTATTACCGTGTTTCCCCTGAAAATAAGACAGGGTTTTATATTGATTTTTGCACATAAAGAAATTCTAGGTCTTATTTTCGGGGGATATCTCATTTTTGCGCCACGGTACTGGTACGGTATATTTCTCCTACTTTACTGCAGCTAGGTCTTATTTTCAGGAGAGGCCTTATATTTCTAAGCTTGGAAAAAAATTGCACTAGGTCTTATTTTCGGGGAAACAGGGTATGCAACAGTTGAAAGGGTATGTAAACCCTGGCTATAAAGAAAGCCCCATTTACCTATTGTCAAGCAATATAGCAATTAAGAAACTCCAGACTCACCTCTTAATTCAGCAGAGCTAAATATTCCCCTGTAACTGCTCTCTCCCTCTCAACAAGTTCACTGCGGTGTGTAGCCACACCCCTTCCTTTCCCTTACTTCCTCTCTCCACAGCCAACCACAGAGGCGGTAGAACAGCTTTCATCTATGCTTCCATAGTTCTTTACAAGTAATTGCTGTGAAACAGAAACGTTTCTCTATTTTCCTTTTTATTCTTTTCCCAAAATGTCCCCCTTCCCTTATCACAGGTGAAAGAGGAGCGGGAGTGCTTCAGACTTTAATTTGTAGCCTGAAAAAAATTGTTCAGTAGGGTTGCATTGGATTCCCTGATGTCTAAGACTCTGTTTCCAGCTGAATGGGCTAATGCACACCCCTTTGTACCTAGATGCTCGCCCTAGAAGCTGCCCACTTTTTGCTTGCTCTAAAATTCATTTAATACCAGTTCAGATATGATCTGGGTTTCTCTCCCTGAGTTGTAATTTGACATTGCTGATACACAATTTGTAGAGACAAATGCTGCTAATTCCCGAACTTGCACTGAAGTAATTTGGAAACAAGAAGGGAGGAGGTAGCGACTGGGGACAGTGCTGTAGTGTGCATTAACTCCTTAAGCACCAAGCCATGTGTTATGTAGCAGGAGGACCCAAGACAACATATACTAGAAAAATCCCAACTGAAGACTCAGGAGTGCCTAAGTAATAAAGATAAAGTATATTAAGAAAGAGTTATGGGTATTGTAAGTCTAGTTCAGGAGTGTAACCACATGGGTCACAGCCATCAAACTTACAGCAGGGCTCTTACCCCCTGGGGAACCCAACAACAATTTGGAACCGCTACCCCTGCAAAGCACCCTGCATCATCCCCACCTAACATCCCCTTTGGAATCCAGTAAGTGACCCCTATTTTGATGTGCAGGGGGACATAGAGGAGTGGAGGTTCTGCTTGAAGAAGGCACTGGTGGCCACCTGGGTACTAGTACTATCACCTGGATCTTATCAAAAACATTGCCATGTCATGGGATCTTTAAGATCCCCTTTAACTGTGTCCTACACTATATTGCTTATTACTAAATGCTGCTGTTTTCAAGGCAAACCTAGGAGTCATGGTGCCCTTGTATGTTATGTCATACTATTGGGCCATTTGATCAGTTCAGCCTACCCTGCTAGGGCAGCCATACAAAAACATGGTGGACCCCACAACCTAATACATCAAGTGCTTCAGGTGATTGTATGATTGGATGGTTGTGCTCCCCTAATTTGCTGATCTGGTTGGGCATGTACCCCTCAGAAGAAGGCAAGCCATTATACTTTAATACCCTGCTACAAGTGAAGAGAAAATCTTTACCAGTCAGTTTATATGAGAAAAACATTCTGGAACACTCCATCTTGATTTCTACTCAGCATAGAAGCATATAGATTTATTACTGTCCGTGTGTTTTTCCCCAGACCCAGGGTGTGCTGAGAAAGCCTTACCAAACAGAGCAATTTGCCTTACTGAACAGCACAACATATTCATAAGCAGCAGGCATGATGTGTAAATGAAGGATGTATAGACCAAAGACGGACATTTCACAATTAAGGAAGAGCTTGTTACAACACATTTAGGATCTGTTGCAACAAGTTCCTATTTAACTATAGAGATTGTTGCCATAGACCCTCCCTTACCTGGCTGAAGCAGTTCATTGTAAAATGGGAAGGAGTTTCCAGCTATGGAAAAGGCATTCAATATACCTGGTTTCATAGAAAAAAAATCCAAAACATAAATGTTGAAAATGTAATTTTATGTAGGTGTGTTTTGAAGGATAAAGCAGTCTAGATGATATCTGCGTTTCACTTAAATGAATGCAGAAGAGAGCACTGACACATTTGACAGCTTGCAGCAATTAAACCTGCTTCTGTTGCTTTATCTTAACTCTTCGCTGGTTGACTTTCCCAGCTTGCATAAAGTAGTCGTCTGGCTTAGCATATCAAACACTGGCATTCGTGGCAATAACATCATACAAATCAATATCAAGTATCTTAATGCAGGTGAAAGCAGGTTAATTATCATAACTGATCAGTGTAACCTGACAAACTGGAATGCAATGAGTCTGGCAAAGACTTTCACATCTGTGAGATTTTCATAGAAACGCTTCTTATATTCTCTGATAGTACTGTAGCATTCCAACATTCACACAATGCAATCTGTTTGTGTGAACACAGACATCATAGGAAGCAATGAGATGCAGTTTCATGCCTTCTTGCAAATCTACTCAGTTGGACCTACTGATTTATTTTAGATTACACGATGAGATGTATCTGATGGTGATGGCTGATGGTGTTTGTACAAAATGATTAGAATAAAAAACATTATAAATTTAAAGTTCCTGCATGAAAATCAATGAAATGGAAGAATACCTCCAAAAAGTTATAATTATATAAGAGTGCTTAGAACTGCTGGCGCAAGTAAAGGCTGGTACTTGGTTCCCAGGAACAAAGGTAACCTTGTGGGACTTGTTGCCTCTCTCTGATTAGATGACTCAAGATGACTGACATTTTCAGCTTCCAATGAATTAGTATAGGGGTGGGGCTCATGCACACTATTGAATTCTGTATATGCACGTGTTGTTTGAGTTTGACAAACAGAAGTGGAATTGAGAAAATATTGATAATTGGGGGCATGGGTGTTTAGGAAAAAAGGTAATGGGATCCAGTCCCAGATTATATACCAGGGCCTATTTACTTAAACTACTGCATGCTGCAAAGGCCTACACCCATGTCTATGTTCATGTTTTAAAGATTGAGAAGTGGTCTTACTCAGTATGCATGCTGACACAAATTCATTTTGCCATACAAATTCACACGTTGATGAATATGCCCTTTAGTTAAGTGGTAGATCCTGTGATTAGAATGTGTTAACATTTGCCCTGTTGGTCTATTTTTTTTCTATCCTCATGGAACACACTGAATCATATAATTAAAGAATATTCCAATTAAATTAATAGTGCAGTTCTTGTTGGGAAAAAAAGCAATCAACAAGGCTCTTAGAATTGTACATCAATGGAAAATATTGAAAATGGACATTAGGCTGATTGACCCAGACAGTGAGCTTAAGACCCTGACCCTGAGATTTTGACAGTTCTCATGTATATGGATATGTATCCCAAATAAGCAAAAGTATTGGCTTTTTTCTTTAACAAACGATGAATGTATTGAATTATGGTACATATAATCCAAGTAGATAATTACAGCGAAGTGTATTTAGTTGTGCGCCCGATGTGAAGTTATTGATCAGGTCCCCCTGTAGATGGTACTGTAGTAGAAGGGCTTTCAGATTTGGTTCTCCAGTTTGGAAGAAGAAGGACCCAGTACCCTGTGGATCAACGGCTAGGCCTAGATATCCTACCTCTGTCTACTCCAGCACTGTCCAGAGTAAGGACACTTTTGCAGAAACCAGAAGGAAATTTACTGCTTTACTTCTCACATATCACTATTTAATGTGGTTAGGTAAACATCTGTTTTCTGTAATTCTAAGGCAATTCTTTAAGAGGGACACAGGTCTATTAACACATAGTAACCAATCAACAGTAAGCATTTAGCAGAACCATTAGCATAATTGAAGCAAGTATCTGATTGGCTGCTGTGGGTTTTAAGACATAGGAAAAACCCTTGTTCTTGGGGTAAATTTCTCCACAAACTTCCAGTTTACATAACAGACAGGGACCCATCTTTCTCTTTTCCCACCCTTACTTTATACTGTTCAAAGCTTGCTATCCTCATCCCTAACCGTATCCCTGGAAAAGGCTCCTCAGTCTTAGGAGTACATTTATAATGAGAACACTGACCATTTGTAGATTCGGAAACTCCCGACTTTGACCTTGCATTCCACAAGCTAAATGAAGTATAAATACTATAAGAGAGAAACTCTATAAATGCCAGAGAGTAAAACATTAACCTGAGAACTGATGAGGCCTGTGGCTCAAGTTTTTAGGTCTAACAACAAACCTGCTGAGCAGACCATTCCTAATGCCTCATGGATCTCTCGTTCATAGATAGTGTCGTAATCTCCTGACCTGAAATAGTAAAAATGTGGGTGCTGAAGACGGGGTTAAAATAAACTTTCTCCACTAATTACAGAAACAGAACTTTTTTAACAAGAAAGAAACGTAAAAACCAAACAAAATGTTGACTCCAATGCAACCGTTTAATTGAATGTAATTGTCTTCTAATGAGCAGACCTTGAATGATAGTGTACCATGCAGCAATACTTTGTCTTCTATTCTGCATTTCCTAATGCGTCAGGGATAAAAGTGACGTTGCGATGGGACATTTTACTGGTCCTTTGGGTCTATCATGCAGCCGCCCTAAGTCTGTGACAAATTGGTACTGCCCTAACTTGGCTAATATTAAAGAGAACCATGATAAAGGTCAGCAGAAAATACATGGCTAATTTATTAGAAAATAATGGCCTAGTAAGTGAGGCAAGGCATTAGGTGAAAAAAAGGTGAGTACAATTTATCTCCTGCTAGAGAAGTCATTAGCCATTGATTTGTGACAAGACGGAACACTGAAGCAGCAATGGGAATGGACCTCTGGGGTGAGATGTATACTTCTGTACAAGCTGAGCTATGGAAGAGTTGTGATTTATGGTTCAGAAAGGTAAGGCCACAGCTGCAGTTCTGGCTGTGGTTCTAAACATCCTTCAGTGATTCTCAGCTTTCTTCCCGGAGACGGTGGTCATCTGGGATCCTGAGCGCATAATGGGAGCCATTTATTTATATTATGTGATGACAATGATGAATGACAAAGACAGAGGGGATTTTGGGAAAAAGGGACTAAAAAGCTGATGGTTTGATTGGTGAGATTATGTGTCCTATCAGAGAAGTAAGATGGGAGATTTCAGATCCTATATTTGTTTATAGAATTTATATTTAAATTTGCAAATCTTGCTCAGAAAATTTTAAAGAGACATTACAGTATTTTAATGAACTTCCTGCCTTATTGTAAAATGTGCTTGTCTTACTTTAATTCCTTGTGTTTAGACAGTACACATTTCAAAGGAAATTTTAAATTATGGTATTGTTTTAATAAAGCACATTTCTGTACACCTATATACATATATCTTTTAGTTCTTTCTTTGAAGTGAGTGTGTTCTCTGGCATACGATGAACCTTCCATTGAGGGGGGCAGCAGGACAGTGCTGTCGCCCCTGCAGATGATGTCAATGCCTACTGCTTTCTAAATGGCTGTGTGCTGGTAATATCATTCTTCTGATTGGCTGTACGCCAGTGACAAGGCCAACCATCAGGTACAGGGCTGGGGGGAGGACTGGGAGACTAGAACTTGTAGCAAGGACTCTGGTTTTTGGCCAAGGGGCATTAGAATTATCATTTTCAGATCAATTTTCCTACCATTTCTGCCATTTTTGTTTCTTTACAATTTTAATAACTTTATTGAATTCTTTCACAGTCAAATGCCATGAAAGCTAAAATTGAACTGCTCCTTTAAAAAGACCAGCCCTTTCTATGGTCACAGATTTGTTGACTTTGATAGAAAAGCTTATATAATTAATAACTGCACATGCAGTAGAGCAGTAGATGGTTTCTCCCATGGCATCGCTGATGTAATATTTGTTTCTTAACATCACAGCACAGCCTAAATGTGTATATATATATATATATATATATATATTGCATCTGGTGTGTGTGTAAAGAGTGACACCCTAAGGGCTTTGTGTTAATCACAACCAGATCTTATCTTTACTGCGACCTTAGTTCTGGCAGTAGTGTGTCTACTGGGTTTTTTAATGGTTTTTCTGTCCTGGAAAGATAGCAAGAACATAACTATTTGAATGATCAGTCCATGCTCCAACAATTATTTGATATGTAACTGCCTCTGTTAAAATGTTTGCAATGTATGCAGTGTTGGACTGGACTGCCAGGACACAGAGGAATCTCCCTGTGGGTCCAGCCTTCACTGGTACCTCCTGGTTTAGACTGGACTAGCATTCTATGTTATTCAGGGTAGTGTAAAACCAGTAGAGCTAGATAAAAGAAAATCATGGGAACTGAAGAGGTAAAAGTCTCTCGTATCCTGGTGGTCCCCGATGTTATGGATCTGGATTCAATCTATTAGCCTGCCGCTCCAGTCTGCTTTGTTCACTGCGCTATTCAGGCTAATGCTGAACTGACTGGCTACTCCCCTGTACTGAATCAGCACAGGTGCGGCCTATTAGTTACTCAACAGCCTATAGAAGGATTCTTGTGTGCCCTGCCCAAATTCTCAGCCTCACCTTCTCGTTTCCTGCCTAAACCGCCTTGTGATCTGCTATTGCTGTGTACTGACCTTGCTTGACCTTGTATCTTGATGGATGCCCTGACCTGGATCTTGTCTTGACCTTGTTTTGTCTTATTTCTTGGATTTGTCACCTTGGTTCTTGTTTTTGTGTTTTCTCCTTGTTCTTCCTTTTCATACTGTTCCAGTGTGTTTTTTTTCCTGTCCAGGCTGTGTTCTGTTCTGTCCTGTTCCATTACCCCACCCTATTGATCACCATTGTCATTGTTGGTGTTGGATCCCATCTGCTCCCGCAGAAGGAAGTCCAGGCCCCCAAATGGGCACTGGTGAACTCTGGGAGTTGCTGGGCTCTTCAGCAATCTGTAGTGGCGATTCCAGGCTTCCTATCTCTAGGTTCCATCATTTTACCATTGTATGAGCTGCTTTCATATTATATACTTGTTTTTAATGGTACAGCCTTGGCTGGTGGTCACTTTGCACCACAGCAGGAACAAATGGGAAATGTGTCTCACCAGGAAACAATAAAGTTTACTTGGTGAAACATGATTTCCATTGGTTTCTGATTTGTTACACAGAACCCCCAGATATTGCACAACGTGGGGCTGTCTGTGGGATGGATGTTCATCTGATATCTTTAGAAAATGACTCCTTGTTAAGGCCTTAGACTGCCCCTCTGAAAATAGTAAATTTCTCTTTACTTGATCCTGAGGGGTGCAGGGCTTGAGGTATTTCAGGTACACTCTTGCCTTGGTAATAAAAAAACTGGTAAAACCAGTCAGAACCTGTTTTTTTTTCTCAGACAAATAAGCCCCAAAGTCTCAGATGGGGCCTATTCATCAAAGTGCGAATTCGCTTGTCGAAGTGAATTTGTGTTCTTTCCTGTCATTAGGCTTGAGAAGATGCAAATTCGCTACACTTTGTTCATAAAACTAAAACAATTAAACACTGACAGACGCAGGCAGATGCATAGTGTGGCATCATTAGTTGATCAGTAGAAGGATGGGGAGTGTTGAAAACTGATGCAAATTCAACCAGTGAAGTGCAGTGACATCATCCTCACAACATGACACTAAATGTATTAGTTGAATAGTACAGCCTTTTCTATGTCGCCATATCCCCAGTTCATGTTGTCACTTGGTCACAGTCTTTATTGTTACTTTTGAATGAACAGTCGTGTTACACAACTCCGGAGCCCTGTCATCATCTGAATACTTTGCCACTCGGATGTGGGAAAGTTAAACAATTTGGAGCGGTGCGCCCAAGCGAATTCACTACTTGGACTGACTCCAACGATTCATGAATAGACTAATTACATTTGCACGTGTACGCAAAGTAATGCAAAAGTCTGTGGCGCCATAAGCATCTGAATTGGATACAAATTCATCATATCTCAGAGTTTGATGACTAAGTGGAGTTTAACGAATAAGCCCCGCTCAGTTTTCCAAACTGTAAGATTCCTAACATTTTTGGCACACATTAAAATCCTAAATAATGACGAACTTATCCCTTAATGATTTAATCAATGTTTTAAATTGAAAATAATTGTTGCGATCTCTAGAAAATACTCAGTCATGCTTATTCCCGATTCATTGTCTGGTAGTGCCTGACTCATTCCTTTCAAAACACTGACTCATGGTACTGAGTAGGTATTGTGGTTTACACACAATAATATCTCATACAGGAAAAGTAAAATAACCTCTTAGTCTGAGGAATCAACTGAATCCAATTACCAGGCAAATCACAATGGGGCATAATATAAAAAAAAACAATTCACTACTTTGTGAGAGGAAAGAACTACTGTTCGTTTACCTTCTAGGGGTCAGAGTGCAAGAAAGACATGGGGCTTATTCATCAAAGTGAGAATTTGACTGTTGAAGTGAATTCTCATCATTTTGGATAGCTAATGTTCCGATAGTCGCAATTTGTCTAATCCATATTCGCTAAACAGAGGATTCCCATAGTGAAGAAGCGAACAGTGCCAGATGCTGTCTGTTTTGTAGCTCAGCTGCATTTCCTGTTAGGCTGAGAGAAAGACTACAAGTATATTTCTCTGCACTCAGGGGGTAATTCAGGAAAGATCGAAGTACCCTTGCGAAGCTTCTCTTCACTTCGCCGAGATGGGTACGCGCTCACTGGTCTCCTGCACTTGGGAGATCAGCGAACGCTTTAAAGGTACTTCAGCTCGGCGAGGCGCATCGAGTGGTCGCGAGGGGAGCCGAAGTACCTTTAAAAGCGTTCGCTGATCTCCCAAGTGCAGGAGACCAGGGAGCGCATACCCGACTCTGCGAAGTGAAGAGAAACTTCGCAAGGGTACTTTGATCGTTCGTGAACTACGTCTTTGTTCAGTTTCTTCTCCCACTGCCCACTTATCTAAAAATCAGTAAACTGCAGTATACAACAAGCACAACAAGCAGACAATGGCTGCAACACACCAGTGCAACTGATTAGTTTTCTTCTTTTCTGCATTGTATCAACTTTTATATTGCTAAATCAAGCCATTGTCATATCCACCCAAGTTTCTGCTGTCACTTCTAGTCACATCAAAAAACCTTCTAATTATAGAATGAGTTGGGAGCTGTCTAACACTGGGGTTTAGGCTGACATTTTATATCCTTAGGGTTTAGCAAAGGTTTAAACAGATGTGTACATGGCTAACACCAGCCAGAAGAGAGAGTAACAACTTTCTAAATTCATCATATAGCCTGTATTGAGAGTAAACCCAAAACTTCATGAGCATTGCCTTATATTAGGAACAAAGATCTTTCTGTGTATGCCTTTAACTGAAACCCTGTACCTACAGATGCACTGTTATGGGGTAAATAAAATTAGCAAAGTTGTTTGTAGAGCTATTAACCAACAACTACAAAATCCATGTACCTATCGATACCAACCAGTCAAAAATCATTATATTGATAGGATTAAATATTAGGGAACCTGCCACCTATTTTTGGGCTGATTGACTAAAAGGTGAATTCACCTGTCATTTCACCTTGCTTTAATTCCAGTCGCATCTCCAAAGTATATGCAAATTCACTTCTCACTATTGACTAAGTGGAGAATACACTTGTCGAACAGGTGCACCGCAGTGAATTATGTTGCATGTGTAGTGTGGCGTAGTCAGGCAGATAGGATTAAGATGAGAAGTCTTGCTGAAGTCTTGTGAATATGACAAGTGAAGGGAAGTGATGTCAGTCTCACCATATCACACTAACTGTATTCTGTGAATATTCTATGTCACCTTGTACCTAGGTCAATTAGTTGCCATTGTAACATTTGAATGAACGCAACATTGGAGCCCTGCCATCAAACTCCCAATTCGCTACTTTGAAAGGGCGATTTGATGCAATTGATGCGAATAACTCCATAAGTTCATGGCTTGCGTAGTTGCCTGAATTGGTTGCCTATTCACTACTTCACAGACTTTGCTAAATAAGCGAACATGGGGAAGTGGAGAATAGACACAAATTCACAGCTCTATGTGGCCCGTAATGTTCAACTCCCAGGGTCTAATAATATGTCATTATTTAATGAATTTTCCAGACTTACTAATGTATACAGGCTGGTAAAACTACCCCCATTCTGAATATTTAGCTGGTACTGCCACCTTATGGGAATCTACCAACACTTCTGATGTATTTCACTTTAGCGAGAGGTTATTGTTTAACAAGCCATAAGTAGACAATCCACTCTAATATACCATGTTAGCTTTTATGTAATTGGCTTCCCTTGCTACTTAATAAAGGGTATTCAACCTTTACAAATATATATGAGAGTGCAACATGAGACACTGAGAAATGGAGGAGAGATCCATCACCTGAGATGACACCAATACTGTGCATATCCTAATGGATACGCAGGATTATCTATAGTCAGATGTGTTATCTGCCTTAAAAAAAAAAGCCAACATAGGAAAGACATAGTCAGTAGTGGTCTAATGAACCTAGCGATTCATTCTCAAAGGTACAGAGCAGAAGAAACCAGAGAGGCCATATGGCTTTACTCAGGACACTGTGTTCCTCTGTAGAGAACTCAAGATGCCGTCCTCGCAATGCAGAGTGTTTTACTGATATTAAATTAACTCAGAGATAGAGCTGTTGAGGGACTCAGCTCCCACCATGCTGCTATTCTTCAAAACAATGGTTTCACCTTTCTTTGCAATGCTAAAGGGCCTATCCTTATACAGGACACTGGGTCTAAGCAGTCCAAGCCAATTATGCTGGGGTGAGGTGAGTCTTTCCAGTTGTCTTTGATAGCATGACTTATCAGTGAATTGCTCCATTACCAACCTTTTAAAGACAAGAGTGGAGACCTGGACATGTTTTCATAGAGATGAGCACCTCAGGGGATATCAAAATGGCTTCGATATGCAAGTCTTGGCTATAAGCCATTGCTTTAGATACAGCTGCGACTAAAGAAGGATTGATATGAGGAGTTTGGTAATTTTAACAGTAACCCTCCTTTGTGTGAGTTAACAAGTATTTTGTTGTGTTTATTGATAAACTAAAATCCCGAGCATTTGTTTCCTTTCCTAACATAATGGAATACATATTTTGTGACATTGTTCTTGCTATAGGCTAATCACAGGTAGTCTCAGTAGCTGTCTACAAAAATAACATAATAATAATGGTAATTTTACCTTTGAAAGAATTGAAAACTACAGGGGATTCATGAACAGGGAAATTGTTCACAGAGGTCTAGTAACTCAAAGCATCCAATCAGCAATTAGCATGCACTGGTACAAGGGAACTAGAATTATAAAATGTCATTTTTGATTGGTTGCTATGGGTTTCTAGACTTTTGTTAATGAAATCTCCTGTTAATGAAGTTCCTGCATTTCTTAAAACTTCTTGAAGTCATGCTGTCTGCAACCTGAACATTCTGTTTTATATTGATGTTTACAATTGTTTTCAAACACTATCAAGTTTCAGATGTTATTAAATGGGAGACTTCCAAAATATGCCAACCAATTCAAGTTTCACCAAAGCAAAACATTTCTTAAAGATAATTTGTTGCCACCTAAACCAAAAAAAAAGCAGATTACCTAGCACTAATAAATTAAGCTAGCACAAAGATGTCATGAAAAACAATACTTTATTTTTAATATATGTGGCATTTTCCAAGCCAATAGTAGCCAAATTTGTAAACTCAAAGTTGCAGTGGCAGCTGCCATTTTGTTAAACGGACATTTTGAATTTGCTTGTTGTCAGAGAGTCCCACTGAAGGAAAGATTGTCATTTCCTGTCTATACACATAGGAGGGTTACTTGTTGTCCACCTTCTATGAATCTGTTAGGAGCATTAGTATGCATTTGGCAGTAATTCATGCACATAAGGCAATGAAATCAACTCTATTATTGTATATGTTACTGGGGATGTGTCTCTCCTTACTGCCCCCTTTGAACCATTAAAATGACAGATATTCTTTGTGGAGCCTACGAACTACTGCTTTTTATTTAGCAATCCTGATTCATAGCAGATTTATTTTAGATTTTTCATGTTGTTTATAATTAAATCATACCATACGGTTTGCTTTCAGATCCTTTTTAGATAATTAAAGAAATTGATTTAGTACTTTGATGCTGTGCTGACAGGTTTTGCTGTATGTCCAACAGAGACCTGTCACCTTCCAAGGAATTGTTATGAGCCCCAGCTTGCCCAGGAGCTCAATATACTTTTTCTCTGTAACATCATCATTTAAAAGTCTTTTATGACCTTATAACAGCCCCTATGACAACAAATTCGTCCTGGCATCTGACAGTACTTCTGTAAACACATAACCATCCTAACTGTTGTCTAGACTGGTTGTGCTCCCCTCTCTAGTGTATGCCACAAGTCTTCTACAGAGAAAAGTGCATTGAGCTTCTGGGCAGACTGAGGCTCATAAAAATCTCGTGGAAGGTCACAGGTCTCACTTTTGGATGTCAATTCCAAAAAAACCTAAGAAAAAAAAAGATTGACTAAATGTTTACCTAATGTTGCCCACTGTGACCTGGACAATAAAGTTTATGAACGTGTAAAGAAAAAAAAAAAAATCTCAGATACAAAGCTTTAAATCAACTCATAATAATTAGGCAGACATAAAGTTCTTGAAAGAAAATTAGATTTTATTTAAACATAAAAAGTCCACAAAAAACTTTATAGTAGTGGACTGTAACTAGGTAACTGTGGTTGCTATGGTATATTGTCCATTAGGTAGGGATGGGCTACAAACCTTGGAATATGCCCTGACCTGATGCTATTCGTGGACAGGCCGATCGCCCGAATGCAAATTCCGATCGATGGATCGATCGGTAAAAATTGCAATTTTAATAAATTTCGCCCTTTGTAGTTATTATATTATGTGCTGATTTAGCAGAATAATTTTAAATCTTTCTGTAATTTACAACCTTCTTACTTTGGGAACTGATAATTATAACTGATTATTTATTTATTTACTTAACTTTTCTTCTGTAACAAATTATCCATTTTACACTAAAAAAACATTCAGGGCCTCATTGTCAAGAGGATGAATTCACCTCGCTGGAAATCGAGTCGCATTCTCCAAAATAGTCTCACATTCACTTTTCAGTAATGAATAAGCGGCGACTAGTCTTATCAAACAAACGGACAGTGGCGATCATGATAAAAATTGATGTGAAGTACTCCAAAAGATCGCAACTAGTATTCGCCACTTCCCAGAGTTTGCTCAATAAGTGAGCGTGGGGAAATGGTGAATAGATGTGAATTCAGACCTCTACGTGACTATTCAGACTTTAGTCAATGAGGCCAAGCATCCTTCATTCTTGTCTCTCATAAGGATATATCTGTTTTTATATATATATATATATATATATATATATATATGTTTTCTACATACCGGCTAGCAGTTTAGATGGTGGATTGCGTTGTAGATTAGGGAGGTGCTTGGTGCTTGCTGGATACCGTCTCCCAGGACGCACATTTGACAT
>WMED01007813.1:0-17367 GCA_019650415.1 Pipa parva | reverse complement strand
ATACCCGTTTATTGGGAAAGAATTACAGCAGCAAGTGAGTGATTCCCTACAACACATAAATATCCATGATGTTGGCCATAAATTCTTGTAAAGTTAAAATGATCAAATTTTTTAAAATGAAAATAGCAATTTTTTGTTTAGAAATGGCTGAGAGGTTTTGGTAGTGAACTTAGATGTCCAGTATGTATAAATGTACAGTGCATTCAAAAGGAACAGCTTTTTTCAGATCTCTTATGAGATATGGGATTCACAGAGGTGTTTAGAATGAATACTTTAAGCCAGGGGTCAGCAAAGTTGTTTGGGGAGGATGCCATTTCACTCCCTCCTCCAGTGGTGACAATTATCTTGTGAGCCGCTGGAGGAGGGAGACGTGCCCTCTCCCGACCACATGACCACCGACGGCCAATCAGAAAAGCCATCGGTGATCATGGGTGGGGCTTGGGCATGGCTTTGGCAGTGCGCTCCAAGCCACAACAAGGCGGCTCAAAAGCTGCATGTGGCTCGCAAGCCACACTTTGCCGACCACTGCTTTAAAGCCATCTCCAAGCTGGCTTTCATTTGCATTTCAAAGAGGAGAGGCTTCCATCTTCCCATTGTACCATATATTCCTTATTAACAGAGTGCT
This sequence comes from Pipa parva, assembly GCA_019650415.1. Classification (NCBI taxonomy): domain Eukaryota; kingdom Metazoa; phylum Chordata; class Amphibia; order Anura; family Pipidae; genus Pipa; species Pipa parva. Next base: position 16,742 of record WMED01007813.1, on the reverse strand, counting down.
GTGGAGATTTTTGCACTTCTTGAAAATTCTCCCAATTCAACAGAAGTACTCAGGAGCTTAATCAGAGTCACCATTGGGTTCTTGGTGACCTCCTTGACCAAGGGCCTTCTCGATTAATGTGCTTTAATTGGTGGTCAACTTTAAGAGGAGTTCTGGTCATTATGAACTTGTTCAGTTTAAGAATGATGAAGACCAATATTGTCTGCAAGACCTTTAATCTTGTAGCAATACTTTTTGTACCCTTTCTTATATCTGTGCCTTGACAAAGATCCTGTCTATGAGACCTACAGGCTTGGTTTTTGACATAAATTGTCAGCTGTGGAATCATGTAGAGGCAGGTGTGTCTTTTTCCATATAATGTCCAATTCATTGAATTTACCACAGGTGAACCCAAGTCAAGTTGGAAAAACCTTTAATGGATGATCAATAGAAAGAAGATGTACTCAAGCTTGAAGGGTCTGAATACTTCTAAAAATGGGTTATTTCTATTTTATATTCTTCAATAAATTTGTAACTATTTATACAAACCTGATTTGTATTATTATGGAATATTTAGATTGTAAGCTCTATGGGGCAGGGACCTCCAACCTCTTGTGTCAACCTCAACATAGCACTTAAAGTGATGTATTCTTTTGATTTTATACTGTATTGTGTAATGTAATTTCTCATTATATTTTATTTTTATTCTAAACTGTACAGCGCTGCGTATGTTTGTGGCGCTTTATGAATAAAATTATACATACTTACAATAATGTGTATAGAATGGTTCAGCAAAATACATATGATCCATCTTAGAATAAGGCTCTAATGTAATATAAACATGTAGAAAAGTCAAGATATACTCTGAATAGTTTCAAAATGCACTGTTTGAGAGGTATTTTTATTTATTTATTAATTCCGTGTGTGTGGGTTTTTTTTTACAATCCCATTGACTTGCTGTTTTTTTGCTGTTTTTGTGTTTTATTCTGGCATTTTCCTCTAAATATCTACATTTTCATGCACACAACCAGTGTCAGAATGAGGCATCTTGGGTCCACCAGAGAAACTGACTACAAGACCTCACAGCATCTTTGATTTATCTTTCGTTTTTTTTGTTTGTTTGTTTGTTTGTGGACTTTATCACATATTTTCAGACTTAAATTTCTGTAAATAATGCTTTCAACTGTTATAATGGTTAAAAGTATGACTTTTCAAATTGTGGACAATTTGAGAAAAAGGAGGATTTCACTTCTACTCCAACTGTTTCGTCCAAGATCATTTATGAACTCTGAAAAAGGCCGAGGGGGGAATTCACCATTGAGCGAAGTGAGCTCAGAATCTTTTGGCTCACCGCGCACATGGTGTTATGTGCCTCTCCAGGACACATGCCTGCAGGATATAGGTATTTTTGTACTTTTGTGCTGCTATCATGCTGATGTGACGGTATGGGCTGTTAGATTTGATTAATGGTCTGGATTTGTATAAGAGACACTAACACAGGTCTTCTATATTTAGTGGTTAGCATAAGACTATATCTGTTCAAGAGATGTTGTTTGGAATGTATTATACCCCTTGCACATAAGTTCAAATGTCCATGTTTGGACATTTGTGGTTTTAATTGTTTTTAACCTTTCAGTTGATGCTCTCACACCATGTTTGATTTGTTACAATTATTATGCATTGTGTTTAATAAAGTTATGTATTTATAGTGTGCATTACAATAGTGGGTTCTTCTTTCTTTCTCACTCTATACATTGATCAGTACTGAACCCTGTTAGTAGCACCTAGTGTGATGAGGTTTTTCACTATTATCTAGTTTATTTTGGTGCTCGCTAGCCAACCCCCTCCTTTTTTCTCTGCAGGACATCAGCGAGCGCATAACACCATGTGCGAAGTGAGCCGAATTCCCCCCTCCCCCCCCGAGACTTTTTGATTTATGGCTCACAGGTAAGAACAATTTGGCCAACAGACCTGGGGAGTCATTTCAGTCCTGTTCTCGTCACTTTGTAAAGTTGGGCAGCTTGTTGCTCTGAATTAATTTAAGTTATACTTTTGCAAGAGTTTCAAATAAAAACCTACTAACAAACTTGTAAAGTAGGGTACAAGTAGGGTACAGGATGTCCCCTCCCTTGTTCTGCTGTGGGCAACTAATCAACTGTACTGCTGTTAGCGTTTGACTGATTACTCGGACTTAATTAGAGTTCTTCTCAAATTCATTTACTTGCTCAGTCTGCTATTAAAAGCCTTAATCCATGCAACAGATTTTGTAATGTTAATAATTGAAATTGAAAATTTCATTAGTTCTGACTTCAAAAGACCCGACGTCAGTGAAGTATGAAAAACAAGATGATAGGGTTTAAGGATCAAGGGAAGCATAAATAAACAAGCCAAAAAGAAAAAAGAATTCAAGTGAAACATAAACAAGCAAAGAAAAATTAAACACTTGCTAGAATTTGGATTATTTTAGAAATCCATTTGAGTAATTATAAAGCAAGCATCACATTCAGAATTACACTTCAGGGTTTGGAAAAGGACCAGTGATATTTTTTGCCAAGTTCATATATAACGGAATCCTAACGTGAGTTTTGAACCAAAACAAACCCTTTTTAGTTTTTGACATAGTTTACAGAACTGGAAATGTATTTCAAAGAATTTTTCCTGTTAAAGTACCGGTAACACCCACAAAATAAAAATTTCTATTTGAATTTGCATGGCAGGTATTTAAATATGGCACTTGTAAAAATTTTATATTTGAAGTGTAAGTTCATGAATTTAATTGCTTTCTGTCTGTTTTCATTTTTTTACTGATAGTGGCTATGTTTTAAACAAACGTCACCAAATTTTTTTCAGTGGTGCTTTAAATAATACATATTTAGGAAGTGCCTCAGAAATCCAAAGAAGAATAACAAACATATCAAGACCCTGCTTGATACAATGTAAACTGCCACTGTTAAAACCTGGTGATTTTTCCTTCATAACATTGCCAAGATCTCCCCTTTCTCTCTCACTCCACTGCTAACACCGTCATGCATTCTCTTGTCCTATCCCTCTTGGACTACTGCAATGTTCTTCTATCTGGCCTCAGCTTCCCACCTCTCCTCGCTCCAATCTATTCTAAATTCTGCTGCCAGAATTCTCTCCCTCTCTTTCCAGAGGGGACAGCCTCTCTCCCAATCCCTCTCTGCTCCTTTGGCTTCCCGTATGCAAATAACTCATTTACCCGTATGCCCGTACATTTCTTGACGTCAACTGCACTCCTCCAAAGCAACCAGCTTTGCATGCCACACACCAGTACTGCCCTTTCTCATCTTAAACCCCTTTTCTCTCTCTGCCCCCCACATCTGGAATTCTATACCCCTTTGTCTTCACCAGGAAGGTTCCCTCTGCACCAAACTGAAATCCTACCTTATGGAGCACTAGCTCTGATTTTTATGTAAATATTTTATCCTTAATTAGTTATTTATGTTTAGTATATGTATTTATTGACCAGTGTTTCAGCACACTGTGACAGCTCCTACTACCACTCTATCTGTTTATGTAAGTCTTCCTCCCATTTAGATTGTAAGCTATATGGGGTAGGGACCTCAAACCTCGTGTCAACCAACCTAGCACTTAAAGTGATGTATCCTTGTGATATTATACTTGTTTGTACTATATCTGTATTGCTGAATTGTACAGTGTACACATTTGTGTTGATTTATAAATAAAATGATACATATACTGTATACAATCTCTTATCCGTGCCTATTGCCAGTATATTAACAGGGAAAAGGTAGTTGTGGTGTCATTGTCTACTTTAAACAGATCCATGTGAAGATTCCATCACTTCACTTGAACATGTCTATTTATGATAAATTCCCGACAATATGACACTGCTACTATTTATCTGACTATACTCAGACTATGTGCCAATTTGCTCCACTGAATGAACAGTATGCTTAATATGCTATTGACTACATTACAGGTGCATTGATAGGAATTGTCACAAATTCATTTTGCTGTGTGTATTTACTCCTGGATAATTATGCCCATAAAAATTAATATGTTTAATGACTTATTTGGTCCACACTGAAACAAGAAATTGTAGAAAGTACTTCAGTGTCTGGTGCTCTGCCAGACAGACAGTAGGATGTAGTTTGCAAGAGTTTACCCAGAGGGCAAAGGTTGCAGGTAAATAGATACAGGCGTGGAACTACAGCAGTTGTTGCGATTGCAGTTTAGTTTATATACAAGGGTCTGAATTCTCTTCTGTACCACTGTACCTGTGATTGTAACCCTCTGCCAAGGTCACAAATTTATAGGTTTGGCTGTAGTTACCCCACTGATGTCACTACAATAGCAATTAACAAGTTTTTGCATTAAATAAAATCTCCATTACTGTCTGATTTTAGTTGAAGTGACCGGAAGTTTAATCAGTGCTAAGGAGAGGAATCGCTATAGTGCTCAGCTCAGCGCTACAGCACAGACAGCCGACAAGGAGGAGCTGGGTAAGGAGAGGGAAAAGGAGGGGGGCGAGCACTAAGATAGCACCGCCCTCCTTCAGAGGGTATTAAGAAGGAAGGGGGGGGGGGGGGGGGGGGGGGGGGGGGGGGGGGGGGTTGTGAAGTGTAGAATCTGATGTGGAAGATAGAAATTTCTATCTTCCACATCAGATTCTACACTTCAGCCTGTGAATCAAGCAGTAGTCAGTGGAGTTTGAGTGCTTATTACTGAGCATTATCTGGTGAGTGCTCCATATTAGGGGGGAGGTTACTAGTGCCTTGCCACCTCCTTAATTACCAAATCACATCAGAAGCTACAAGTAATAAATATATCACCCTATATTGTGATATAGAAAAACAAATTGCACTATTGTGATAATTTGATCACAGAATCTCACTATCAATCTTGCAACAAAACGGTATCACACTAGGGGAGATTTTGTCTCCCTTCTGTTTCTTCATATTTGTTCCTCCAGCGCTTCCATTTTGTTGCTGATTTTTTTCGGCAATCATCGTCCATTTCTTTAGTACAACCTACATTAATATTAGTGTTTTGAGGTGACAGGTGCACTTTAAGGCTGCCAAAAAGGGGCTACAGTAGGTGCTATTGTAGGGGCCCTACCTGGCTTTATGACCTAAAAGGACCAGGTAACTGTGGCACAAAGCATAATCACAAACTCTTCAGTTTAAAACAATGCCACTGCCCACAGGTTACTGCCTGAATCAAGCACTCCTTTATTAATTTCAGCCCTAGGGCCATTGGCTTCTGGGTAATAATCAACAAAACTGGAGGAAATCTGGGTAATGGACAACTATTTTTCCCAAAATTAACCTTATATATATATAATCATATTTACCATTTTTAACCCCCCACACACACACACACAATGTATGGTTAGAAGACAAGATTACTTTTACATAGATGTGTTCTACACTAAGATGTATCAATAGAAATAGGAGGCAGTATGTACAACACAGCAAACTACACATTACTTCATGAGCTGATGTAATTGCTAAAAATGAAACCAGTGCCAATATTCTAAGAATGATAAACACTTAATTGCATTAGGAAGCTTGCCAGAAAGTCAATAATACAACAGCCACTTCTGTCTCATGCAGCAGAGTTTCACTGAGCACAATGTGTGGATCTTGGCAAATCCAAATGATGTGGGAATGTTTGTCCAAATTCCTCTTAGTTCCAGGCAAGTTGAACATTAATCTGCATGAACAGGATGCGAGCCAAACTCTCGCTCCATATGTTGTGCTCTCTACTAAAAGAGACTGTCACAGATCTAATAACTCTATTCGTTGGGTAAAAAAGAAAAGAGAAATATTTCTGCATGGATTTACTATTTCACTTGATATTTCAGCTAAAGAATGTAAAACACACTTAAGCGTACCCTCTGTCTACAGTACCCACAAGTCATAGCAGTATATGACTTATTACATACATTTCTGCCGCGGGCTATGCTCTGTTTGTTTATTGTGCAAATCTATATAGTGGTGACATCCTTTGCAGCACTTTACAGAGTTTAACAATTCTTGTCAGACCCTGTCGTACAATCGCACATACAATCATCCCTGTACAATCGCACAGACAGACACAGACTAGGTATAGTTTTGCATACCGGTACACCATCTTTTGCATTTCCATTAAATTAATTTATGCATGTATAATTTTATTTATAAAGCACCACAAATTTACGCAGCGCTGTACAATTCGGCAACACTAATATCAGACATGGGAAAAGTGCATTACACATTACAAGTGAGTAACTTACAAACATAAAATCACTTAAGTGCCAGGTTGTGACTGATACAAGAGGATGGAGATTCCTGCCCCATAGAGCTTACAATCTAATTGGTGTTCATCTATGATATTGTACATTGGTATTGTAATAGGGTTATGCAGTTATCATGGACATTGTGTCTGGTACAGTAATCCATATCAGTTAATCAGGGGTTTGTATTTCATTGTAAATATAAGGAATGTGAATATTTAATTTGTTGATTTGGATCAGTCCAAACATTGTCTATAAAGAGTTGGACTGAAATGCTGGAGCACACCTGGAAACAGGAGATCTTTTCTTCTTTTCTCCTTATTACTGTCTTTAGTCATTATAATGTTTTTGTCTCCTGGCCTCTTTTTTTTTTCTGCCCAAACCCTTATATGCTTCACACTGCCCTCAGCAACATGGCATGCTGGGGCAGTTAGAAACTACAGGAGGGACCACTGAGGTGTGGGTGGATTCCTTGTGTCAATGCCAGATTGTTCCACAAGGACACAGGACAATTTCCTGGTGGGACAGTGGTATTGTGTCCATGTTGTTATATAACCCCCCCCCCCCCTCACAACTTTGTGTATTGACATACCGCTGGAGTGCACACATGTGAAATGAAGAGGCGGAACTATTTTTTTTTTCTTAGTCAAAAAAATTACAAATGGAAATGTCAAACACAAAGATCTAACAATGTACTAGTCCTTCAGATGTTTACATTTGACATTCTCTTTTGTGAGTGACTACTTTTTGTAAGAGAACTAGTAAGGAGTGTTATTGAGAGATATTGTGCTGTTGTGGTGCAGAATGTTCTTGTAGGAGGTACAGTGTGTGTGGCTACAGCATTGTTAAGCTTTTGAAGAGAATAAAAGTAGAAAACAGGCGATTTATGTTTTTTTAGTTACTGAAGCACCAAGCGTAGCCTATCCCTACTTTATAATGTGTCTAAAGCCAATCTCAATCTAAAGAACAAGCTTTTCACATAAAAGAAAAGGTTGTTTCATTCTTAGATGTAGCAGTAAAATATATCATTTATTAGCTCTACGTTACGTATGTGACTCCGCAAGTGCAATGACTTCTATAAAGTGTTAACACCGGATTATAGCTTCCAAGTGGATTTAAGCAGAGATTAATTAAAATGCAAATTTTCCCATAGTATAACTCTGCCAATATTATGTCCAAAGGACTTAGAAAATGGTCAGCAAATGCTATTATGTGCAAAGAATTGTCTGAATGTAAAAATAAAATGCTGATATTTATGTTATTTCTTAGTGACACTACTGTCCAAAACACTACAAAATATCAACAATGCCCTTTGTAATGATAATTTTTCCTTTTTGTTTCTATACAGCCATAAATAGGATATACATTGTATAGATAGTTAAAGTGGCATTGTCTACTATAATGAACAACCAACAGTAGATCCATGTGAAGATGATATATCTTCTTCAATATGCCAGTTTACAATCCATTCATTACTGCAAATACTATTTTCGAAACTATGCTTAGAAATCACTTTGTAGCAGTTCACTTCATTGTGGTGTGAGTTGTGTCATTGGGTAAATGGTGTCAAATTCATTTTAGGATGAGAATTCACTGTTTGATGAATAACCACTGTAGGGGGTTTCACTCAAGTGGTTTGGTCGTCTTGTGGAATAAAGAACTGCAACCAGGGTCTTTCCTGAAGATTCATCTTTATTTACAGAAAACTTTAACTGAAATACAGCCTGACTTGGCAAAACAAAAAAAAAAAAAATAAATAACATACACTTTTCAGGTTTTCTCACAAACTTAAATTCCTCTTTCTCATAAATCCCACTCCTTAGAGTCTCAGGGGTCTTTCCAGTCCAGCCACAACACAGCACTTCCAAGTTTGTGTCCAAATGGACCCCACCCACAGGATTTTCCACCTGCCTTTTAACCACTGTGCTACACTACAGCTGGAGCCAATCTTAGAAACTGGGTGGCGTTCCAGCCATATGAACAAAGCGTGGGTGAAATGTACCGTCCCTCCCACAGCACACCTATATTCTCAGCATTGCTGACTATAGAGGTCTAAGAAGACTTCAGCTGGAGAGTGGTACATTAGACCTTATTTTCATCTGTCAGAGTGGATGTGGCATAACCCAGATAAGAGTATTAAACCAAGAGGCAGGTTTATATAAAAAACAGTTTTGTCATACACATTCTTAGAATGTTTTCTTACATGAGAGAGATTGTTTTATGGAATGTTTTGTTCTTGACCAGAGAAGGCGGGTAAATAATATCCTGATCCCAGAATAATGCCCCATTGTGAATGACATGGAATGAAAGAATGACATAATTATTGAATTAATCAAGATATTAAATCAATAATGTTGTGTTGTTTACACAGTGAATCACCGTTTCTCATAAGCTGGTGCTTGTGCTGTGTAAGCAATCATTCACCTTGTGGAATTTTTTATTTGCCAGATTGCAGTGGCTGCAAAAATGTAACAGTTCTAGAGTTAAAACCCAGATCAAGGACTACACAGAGACAATTATCACTCTCAGTACTGCTCTTAATGGGGAAATAAAGACTATAGGGGGTTATTCACTAAGGTGCGAATTTGACAGGATTCCCATAGCAAATCCACAACAATTTCCCCATTGTAAAGATGTTAAGATTGCTACAATTTTCCCATAATAAAGTCGCAACTGCAACAGTATTCTCATTATAAAGACGCGACTGTCTTTATCTGGTAAATTCGCACCTATATGCAACAATTTGGACATTAGTGAATAACCCCCTTAAGGCTGGCTAGTCCAGTCAGCCTATATTTAAAGGGGAACTATAGTCAAATTACATATTTACATACGCAGTACTATACCTTAGTGAGAAGTCTTTCTCCCCAGTAGTTGTTTGATGTGAAGCAGAATGATTGAGTAGGCAGCACTGATACTCCTGCACCAGGAAATGTGTGTGATGTGTACTGACCAGTTTTCATGAAAAGGTACCCTCCCCCAGACATTTTTGCCCTACTTACTACTAAGCACATGTGCACAAGTCGGGTTTCCCTCTGTAATCTCCTGCATTCCAACTTAATTTATGTGGCCAAAAGGTCAGCACACTGCTTGACCAATAGCAGTCAGGCAGCTTTTTCTTCTCGTGTGGCCTGACTTGCAGAACAGAAAGAGGAGATGGATTATGGGGAGGAAAGTGTCAGCTCTCAGGAAAACTAATTAAGGGAAATAAACTGCAAGTATTATTTCTTTCCTAAACATTTTTAACTATTTGTGTCAGCAATTGGCTTAGTATAAAAGAGTTTTATATGTATGTGTGCAGTTATATCAGCTCTATAGTGCCCCTTTAACAAAATAAGCCCATTTAGAAAGCAAAGGAGTTTACCATCAGGCAGCTGGAGTTCTTTCTTTGTCTGAAATTAAGGACTCCAAATATGCAGAAAGCTGGTATTCAAGATCATCTTCTTTGTCCTCTGAACTAGTGCTGCTTTGTATGCCACACAAGCACATATAGAAACTGTGCTGTAGTCACAGTAGTTAGGAGTGGTTCTTAGCCCTTTCAGTGTTGTGTTTCTAGCATTGTTCCCTTTCTCCACATATCCAGGTACATTAACTTTGCCAGAGGAAGAATGATATGAGTTTATATGTTGAAATGTTGTTACTGTAAACAATAAAACCAGCTCTGTTTAACTGGCTAAAGAACACTTGCTGACCATTATTACTTTGAACTGTACCTTACATGTATTGCGTGTGCTAGTGCAAAGCAAGGAATTTTATACAATCACTAAACAGGGACCTGTGCCCATAGGAGAGTTAGCCCTTGGCTTTTTGGGTAATGAATTAATGCAGTGTGCAACTTACTGATGGGTTCCATGGAAAATGTAGGTATAAGGCTCAGTATTGGTAAGTGTCATTGCTTAACTACCATTTTCAGACACTAAATGCAAAATTTCAGAGTCAATGTACTTGAAATTCTTAGGAATAATGTACTGTCCAAGATTGTGCACATGACCCGAGACTCACTTGAGACACAAGGGGTCTGTGAGGAATAAAAAGTTGGATCCCATTGCCTTTGTGGTGTCAGTCCTGTTTAATTACAGGGCACAAAGTCTAAGAAGCCGCCAGTCTTCACCTATAACCTCCAGAAGTTGGTATGGACTTTGCAATGAAGGAGCACCCAGGTTTCAACCCCAGGCCAGAGGTGCCAATTACGTTCAAGCACCTTGGATGAGATCTTGAGTTTCACTACTTTGGGACCTCTAAATTGCAAGGTACTTAGTCTGGTCCCTGTTTTCCACAGCTGTTAAAGCTATGGTAAACTGAGTTAGTAAGTAACTGAGTAGTTTCTTTTTGGCCTATGCCCCTCACTGCCTCTCTGACCCATGAATTATATGTCATCGGTTCCAAACTGTAGCAGAAAGTCCAGAAGTGTAGTTTTAGCTCCTCCCCACAGTGCTGATTGGCCACAAGATACTAACTGCGGGGAGGAGTTTTGATAAGGAGCTACCTGTGCCAGTAGTTTTGAGTAAAGCTGCTAGCTGGACAGTCTGGGACAGGTAGAAAAGAGAGAGACAAGGTATCATGTTCTCCTTTAACAAAAAATAGCTTAGAAAATGTAATTAAACAACAATGACAACAAAAGTCAAGAAACATTTTTGTATTATTGACTAATCACAGTTAGAGTCAAGATCTCATTCTCAAAATAGACATTTCTCAAGGAACCCTGTAAACCAATAATATACACAGGACAGGACAATCTTGTTAAAGATTGATGTAATAAATACAGCAGATATTGTAAATCTTTTACAAATTAGTGTCCATTCCAAATAAATGCATGTAGTGAATAATAACAATGCCTTAGTCTTGCCTTTCTACCAACAGTTTTTTTCTATTGTTATTTAATAAGTCCTTGTTATGGAAACTGCAGAAAGCATTTGGCAGCTGTGTTCACTTATATCTGTAGCATGATGGCTGTTGCTAGGAGCAAATGCTACAGCCTTTTCAGAGAGTCAGGGTATAAATGCCATTGTTCCTTTGCTTGGCATTCTGTTTGAGCCCATTGTAGCATGCACTGCTTGGCACTGAAATGATGTATCAGCCTACTGTAACCTGAAGTAAACGACCATTCTCCTTTTAAAGAGAGAGGACATTCGCATGTAATATAGACTTGATGTGTAATGTGTAGATGTCACTTTTTCCATGTTATGTGGAATATCATCAACGCAAAATGCATTTTGATGCATTCAGTGTTGGCGGGGGGGTGGCGTAACCGAAAGGTTAAGTAATGAAGGAATACCAGATAGTCTTTGTTTACCGACTGCTGAAGTAGTGCAGTTTTCTGTAGATTGCATAGACTTCATTAATATATTCATGTGTAGGCATGAGATTACAATGCTTTACTAAATAATGGTGCAAACCACAACTGCCCATAGAAATATTTTCTAGATTTGAAATACTCCTTTGTATCTGTCCGATGCATGCTTGAATTATGTCACTGTATTTGTCCCAGCCACCTCTGCTGGAAGGCTATTCCATGTATTTATCAAACTCTCTGTAAATAAAAGCCTTCTTATGTTACCTTCCATTTTCCCCCCAAACTGGCATTATTGGGTTAGTGGCACACACACAGCAACAAATAGGACAGAGAGTCGATAGCAGAAAAGGAGCAAAACCGAAGCAACACACCAAGGGTCATGAAACCAGAAGATCAAACACAAGGTTAAAAAGTGCCCAGGAAACCAGAGGGACAACTTTGAAGTAAAGAAACAGGTCCAGTTGGTACAAAATCAGTTCAACGTGTTCTCCTTTTGACATTCAAGGAATACATGCCCCACCCTGCATTTCCTCACTCGTGTGCCCTTACGTTCCTCAAAGTCAACTACGCTCCTTTAAAGTAACCAGCTTTGTGTGCCATGTACTAATTCTACCCTCTTTCATCTTAAACCCTTTTCTCTTGTTGCCCCCATATCTGGAATTCTTTACCCCTTGGTCTTCACCAGGAACATTCCCTCTCCACGTTCAAAACCAAACTGAAGTCCTATTTTTTGGAGAACTAGCATTGATTTTTATGTATATATTTTATCTTTATTTATTCATGTTTAATATCTGTATTTATTGACCTGTTTATTTGTATTTATTGACCTATATCTCAACACTTTGTACAGCTCTTATTGTCCTTCTATCTGTGTATGTAAGTCTTTCTCCCATTTAGATTGTAAGCTCTACGGGGCAGGGACCTGCAACCTCTTGTGTCAACCGCAACCTAACACTTAATGTGATGTATCCTATTTGTTTAATGCACTTTTCCCATGTCTGTATTGCACTTGTATTGCTAAATTGTACAGCGCTGTGTAAATTTGTGGCGCTTTATAAATAAAATTATACATACAAGTAAGGCAATAAGTCTGGATCGCAAAGAAAAGCAACACATGCACAATGTAGCTGTTACTGAGTGATGTAGGCCTTAAATAGACAAAATTAGCAGAGATACATCATAACACTGGGTAGTAATTTTCAGCTACTTATTTATAAATTCTGCCTCATAAAGGTCCAAATTCAGCTTTTCTCTGCACTTCCCGAACTTTGAGAGTTCAGCAAACTCTGCAATGTGGCAAATTTTTGAACAATGCAGATGCTTGCGACAGTCGTGGACTTACAGAGCTCTTCGCACCACTTTGCGTCCACAAGTAGTTTTTGTGCTTGTCAAGCGTCCGAGTCTGCTACAATTATCATTAATGTCAATTGGGCCCTTTAATTATTATTATTTATTCATTATTATATAGCGCTACTATTTTACACAGCGCTTTACAGAGATTCATCATTCACTTCAGTCCCTGCCCCATGGAGCTTACAATCTAGTTTCCCTATTTTTGTCACACACACAGATGAATGTTTTTGGATTGTGGGAGGAAACCGGAGTGCCCGGAGGAAACCCACGCAAGTGCAGGGAGAACATACAAACTCATAAATATGATATATAAAATACATTTATTTTAAAGTGCACCTGTCACCTCAAAACTCTAATACTAATTTAGTTTCCACTAATGAAATAAATGTTTTGTAAATATATTTGTATCTTAAAAATGTACTTTTTATACAGCGTTTCTCTCTGTCATCTTCCCTGTCAGCCTGACTTTTCTTTCCTGAGTCAGGTGGGAGTGGCTAAATGATGATTGACATTATAGCTCCTCCAATCAGATCCCTTAAATCATGACCTAGCAGGTATCTGATTGCAGAAGCCATAATGTCAATCATCATTTAGCTCCGCCCAACCTGACTCGGGAAAGAAAAGTTGGGCTGACAGGGAAGACGACAGAGAGAAACACTGTATAAAGGTACATTTTTTAAAAATACATATATATTTACTAAAACATTTCTTTCATTAGTAGAACTTAGTATTAGTTTTGAGGTGAAAGGTGCACTTTAAACAATTGGTGCCTCAATATAATTTATTGGGAGATAACCTATATAATCATGTTTTTTAATTAGTGAGAATATGGGAGAATGTTTAAGTAATTTGTATAATATAATAATACTTTTTAACATGATGTATGAATTCTATATGTGATACATTTTTTAAAACTATATGCTGCAACAGATATAATTTATAATGGGATCGTTTCCTTGTTTACTAATGTAGCATTCTCTAAAACAATCAAATATGAAGTGTTGAGAACAGTCTTGGCAGTATTACGGAGATTATTTTCAAAGAACTTTAGATAAAAGACTAAATAAAAATCATAATTTCATAAACATGAAGCAGGTGACATATGATGAGATATTTCAGTGAATTTGAAGAGAAAATACACTGCAAGCTTACAGGACTGCAGGAAAGCATCTTAGAAAGGATGAAAAAGATGCAGGTGTTGCCTGTTTTTTTGCAGCCTATATTCTCAAGGGAAAAAATAATCAGATTAACAGCATGACAAGAGAGGAGTTCCCAGAATGTTTCAGATGGAGGAGGGGTAGGGGGATCAGGCAAATTAACTCAGCAATTCTATTCTATTTGTCATTATTTAGTCAGTTAGCCTTTAAAATAAAATCTAAAATATATAAATGGGGCATATTTACTACAGTTAAAAAAAAAATACTTACGCTTTTTGCTGTTTTCACCCTTTTTTTTATTCTCCAACGTTTTCCTTTTCCCCTCATTTATGAAAATTGAAAAAGATTGTATCGATATCAGTAAATATCCATGCAGACTCTACCTTTCTATCCCTGTTCCTGCCATTGCACTGGGTGATTATAATCTGCCTCTTGGTTTCCTTATGTTGTCTGTTGGGTTTCTGGGATCTGTTCTGTGCATCACAGCTGTTCCTGCTTCCACAAGTGTAGCTCCTAATGGGACTTTTCCCCCTCCCTCTGAGCTTTCCTATTTAAGCTTGGGAAGATCAGTCTGTGATGGGATGTTATAGGTCTTGAATATTGGTCTTGTCTGGCCTGCCTGGAGAGTACTTCACCATCCTGAGCCTAATCTGTTTCTCTGCGTGTGTTCCTGGCCTGTGTCCCTGTGTCCGTAGACTTGCGCCCAGAGCCGTCTCTGGCCCTATTGGCGCCCCCCCCTCTCGTGACACCAGCCCCCCCGGCGCCCCCCCTCCCCCCGCCGGCTGGGAGGTTACTGCAGCTGAGGCTGCCGATTGGAAGATTTAAAGTTGAGCCGCGGATGCAGTAACCTCCCAGCCAGCACTGTAAAAAAAAAAAAAAATGCTAGGGGCGCCCCTACCCTTTGCCTACTCTGCCTAATGGCAGAGCCGGCACTGCCTGCGCCTTTGTGCTTTCTGACATGGACCTGGGCATCTGTGCTTTCCAGGCATGGATCTGTGTCAATCTGAAGTCCAGCCTGTCCTGTTTAGGTAATATTCTGTTTGTTTGGTTACTATTCTGTTTAGATAGGTCTGGCACACTACCACATCTGAATATCTGGAGGTTTCCCTGAGTTGGGTTGCCGCACGTGCAACAGTATTTTCAAAACTGAAACTTGTAATTGACTTCATGTACTATGTTAAGCACTTTTCTCTGAGATAGAAGATGATATTGCTTTATGCCTATATTCCACTACTGAGTGCCAGCAATAAAGAAATTGAGCAGTATATATGTAAAAAAGAAAAATGCACTAGAAATAATCAGCTTTTTCATGTGCTAAAGGCATTATCTACGCCGGTGGCCATGGATTAACACCTATTACAGGAAATCCAGCAATAAGCAAACTACCAGCAGCTTTGGTTATACGGAACTCAGAAAGAATTTACAATTCTTAATTAAAAACCTGATCCCTGTGACTACAGAAAGGAACATACGCTCATAAACTATTCTGTTTTTATTTCATTGCGTGGAAATAATATATACATATATCCTGTTAATTTAGGAGGTAAGTGGGTTAGTGTTGGATAAAAATGTAGAAAGAGACTACTATTCTGTAGCCTGCCAAGGCTAGAATTTATTATTATGGTTTTAAAGGTCTGTCCCTTTTGCTGGTGCTGTAAATACATTACAAAGAAAAGATCATAAAATTAGAAATTAGCCTGGGATTCCCAGGAGTGCAATTGTAATTAAACAGAGCCATGGTGGTGAGAGGAGAGATACAGAGGGGTAATGTACGATTTTTATTGTGTCAGCAAGGCATGGCTTAAGTGGTGGGCCTTGCAGAGACCAATGTATACAGCCTTGTAGGAGCATTGAAGCCTGTACATATTTATCTTATACTAGCCCAATCAGGCTTTTATATTCCATTACAACTTTGTACACCGAGTTTTTCATAGGTGTCCCTCTTTAAAGGGGAACTGTATTCAAATTACATCTTTACATATGCAGTACTATACGTTAGTGAGAAGGGTTTCTCCTTATTAGTTTCATGTGAAGCAGAATGATTGAATAGGCAGCACTGATAAGCTCCTGCACCAGGAAATGTGTGTGTGTGTGACATGTACTGGTCAGTTTTCCATGAAAAGGTACCCTCCCCTGGACATTTTCACCCTCCTTAAAGTGCACCCGTCACCTGCAAATGACATTGTTTAGTCAAGCATAGCATGCTAGACTAAACAACTTTGTCATTTAAATCTATTAAAAAATACTTCTCTTTAAAAAGTTACCCCACGATGAATCTGCCTCTCAGCCCGACTTTCTGCTAGCAGCCTAGCAGAAAGTTGGGTTGAGGAGGCTGGACTATGAAGCTGGCTTGCTTGATTGACAAGCCGGCTTCTTGACGCGATCGTGCACCTCTAGGCTGGGCAGGCTCAAAGCATATGTGCTTTGAGTCTGCCCAGCAAGTTATGCAGACAGTTTACCAAGTAAGCTTACTCGGGAACCTGACAGCATAACTGGCTTGGGAGACGCAAAGCGCATATGCTTTGAGCTCCCGAGCCTAATGGGAACGCGGTCACATGATCCCACAGTCACGTGACCGCACGTACCTCTAGGCTCAGGAACTCAAAGCATACGTGCTTTGAGTCTCCCAAGCCCATTATGCTGACAGGTTCCTGAGTAAGCTTACTTGATAAACTGTCAGCATAACTGGCTGGGCAGA
>WMED01007812.1:0-17368 GCA_019650415.1 Pipa parva | reverse complement strand
CCATTGCCAGCACTGGAACGCCAGGAAGGCCCGAGACCGAGGTAAATACCGTTACAATAGTCATCTTAGGTTATCTATAATTTGTTTTTACATGTATAATATGTAAAGTCAGGGAGATAGATAGAAAATGACCAGAGTGTTTAAAGATGTGTTAAAAAAAACTACAGCCCTACAGTATATTGGTTATATTCAATAAACTGTTTAGTTTTCAAGGAAATAGTATTAATTCCCTGAAATGGAACACCTTTATCATAATCGGACTACAGCATTCCTTCAGGAGATCTTTTGCAATTCGAACTGATTTTAAGTGTCGTTCTGGGTAGTTTTAACCCTTTCAGTGCCTTCCAATCAGTAACATTTTTTTAGCACACTCTGACAACCAGTTTTTAAGCATTTTGCACTAAATGTTTAGCTATGATGTTTGCAAAAAAAGCAATGCGATTTCAGGTAAATAAAATATGTCATTTTACAGCAGAGTTTGGGCATAGCATGCCTAGATAAATAAAGGTGTTGGTTTTCATAAAATATTTTCTTTGGGGGGGGGGGGGATATTATGGTTTGGTGGTTCCAAGTTTAATATTTGGAAAAAAAAAAATCTTGTTTTGATTCTGCATTTTGATTTTTTTTTTTTTTTAGGAAACCACCAGAAATATTAAAATTTCCATTAGGGCTTGTGCCTAGATAGCCAAAGATGTGCATTTTCAGAAAATATTTACCTTGCTAGAGTGAAACGCGTAGGCCTTATGTTATGCGTATATTGATTTTAAAATTTTGACCATGGGGTCACAATAAAGATTTACAGAAATCGATTTTACACACTGGAGTGCCGGAGAGTCTTTTTGCTTACCTTGCTAGAGCTAGTCAAAAGCTACAGAGGTTGTTTTAGATAAAAAAAAATGAGGAGGAACTACCTGCAATAAGGGTGAAATAACTATTTAGTGCCGTTGCAGGATCATGAACAGCTTATTTTGCCGGTGCTTTAGAATTAACAGGGTTGGAAAACTAAGAGCCCTCTCTTTTTTTTTTTTGTGCACCCTCCAGATCACAGTAAATCAACTTTTTGGCTGGAGACCAAATCTGGCATAGTGCACATCTTCAGTAAAGGAATCAATGGTTTAATAATAAGTAGTAAATGCATTGCGACAGTGAAATTACGACATTCAGGAATAAGCCCCTTAAACCTTTGCATGTTCAGGTCTCAGGGTTCATGCTTAGCTAGTATGCATTCAACCTCTGTAATTACATTTCAGTTTTGCTTCTTTTAATAGACTGTATGCATGGAACCAAAGGCTTCTTTATGCAGTTACTGTATAGGAAAATGTTAGACATCACCCAGTGACACATAACTACCATTATCTCTTTACTATTGGTGAATGAAACATAAACATTTCTGCCCTTGGCATATAGATGGAACACATGTTAATTAACTTAAGTGCTAATTGTCCCACAGATGCATGATTTTGCAACAATTAGACAATTTTCACATAGGAAAGATTCAGGAAAATATGTAATTTACTGCAATGTGGTTAATTCTTGAATAGTTTCAGCATTACACTATCCACATATTTACCCACCACTTCATGTTTATTCACCATAAATTCATGGGCAATAAGGTATTAGTAATATATTAAAGGGATAATTCCCAAAGGAAAAAATATGCAGATTGAACTCCTGTTAGTATTCTTGTGACATTTTAGGCAAAAGGATTAAAAATTGTGGCCACCGACTGTCAATGTGAGCTTGGTATGGTCTGCAATTGAAATTAATGTAAAAACCATGTAATTTATGCAACTATTTGTCCATATTACCCATAAATACATAACAAAAGGTTGGCTTTGCCTTTCTTATGATTAATATACAGTATATTGTCCTTTGTGTAAAAATACAGATCCTTGTGAGATGACGTCATTTCACTTCAGTTCATCTATTCATTACAAATTTGCTACAATATTATATAATACTCTGCTGCTACTCACAACCCCCAGAAATTACTAAATGACAATTTGCTCCATCTAATCATCAATATACAAAATAATGAATATGAACTGACTCTGCTACATTATGGCCAAACTGATGCAAATTGCTGTCAATTTGTATAGTCATGTGAATTCACTGTTTCATAAATGTGTCCATTTGTGTCACTATTATCGCTATTATTCAAGCAGGTTGCCAATGCAATTTGTTAAGTTGATTCAGTAAGTTAATTAATATTGCTAACACATTGTGATATCCCAAATTCAAAATTAGCTCTGTTTTAGTACATCTATAAGCTGTTATGTCCTCAGTAACACTGGGATGAATGATACATTTATATTTAAATGAACAGATGATGGTTAATGGACAAAGTACCAATGCACACACACACACACAGAGGAACAACAACGTGTGCATAGTGGTTTTTAGATCTGGGGGGACGGATCAGTTGGAGATTGGTAATTTTTCCCCCTGAAAATTGTTGGCATAGAAGATAGGAATACTATATTACAGTATGTAGGTTGTTAACAGGAATGTCATTACATGTTATGAAATGAATATTACTGTATGAATGCACCACATATAGTGGGTAATTCAGGATAGTGCGAAGTGAGGTGCGGAGTCCTCGCCTCACTTCGCACTGACTGATATGCGCTCGCTGATGTTCTGCACGCGGATATCAGTGAGCGCTTTAAAGGGATTCCAGTGTCGGCGAGGCAACTCTTTTGGTCTCACTCGCACTATCCTGAATTACCCTCATAAGGGTTTTTCTGTTGTTGTTTTCTGCAATATTGTTTTCTCTTATACACTTAATTAAAAATACATTAGATGCTACCAAGATAGTGAATGTAAAATCCATAAAGTCAGGAGGAGAATACCATAAACTTTTCAAATATTATTTTTTATAAAAGCTTTTTGGAAGCTTGATGCAATGCTTCTGATTTTACAGCTTTTATAGACAGACTGATGGATGTCAAGGCAAATAAATATGGATCAAATCATGAATACAAAACATAGTTTTTCACTTTGGCAGTCGCATTCAATCTAAAGAACATGAAGGGACAATAGAATCCCAGAACATGTTTTACAACAGAATTTTAAATTTTACTAACAAAATTACAGAGAAGTAGAAAAATCAATATTTATCTAACATCTAAAATATGCCTTACTTGTTGTCCATGCTAAATATATATAAAATAAAACAAAGAACATATTTCATATAGCATGTAAGTATAATGTTTAGCATGTTGCCTTGCAGCAGTTAGAATCTGGTCTCTTGGCTACCAAAGCAGCATCTGCATGGAGTTTGTACATTGTCTTCTGATGATTTCCTCTTACCTCCGAACACATACTGGTAAATTAATTGGAATTTGACCAAATTTGTCCTAGTCTGTGTGTATTTGTATAAATAAATTAGATAGTAAGCACCACAGGGGCAGGGGAGATAGCAAAAGACTAATCTTTTCATAAAGTGGTGTAATCTGTCATGGTTAAATATTAAAAATAACAATATAAAAATGCATTCAGGAAATAATGCAGAGCATTACTTTATTTTCCCCAAAGGTTATTTGATGGAGAAGCAGATATTAAACAAGTTACCAAGTGTAAAATAATCAATCGATATGAATATCCTATATAATAAAAATATTTGGAGGGTTATTCACTAAAGTACGAATTGTTGCGTATAGGTGTAAATTCACCAAATAAAGACAGTCGCAATAGACTGCTACTGTCACAGTCACGTCTTTATAACGAGAATACTGTCGCAATCGCGACTTTATTATGGGAAAATTGTTGCAATCTTAACTATAAAATATTGTCACGACTTTACAATGGGGAAATTGTAGCAGATTTACTATGGGAATCCGCTGTTTGCTAATTTGCACCTAATTAGTGAATAACCCCCTCAATGCAAGATTGCAACAGTTGAATTTAGTTTTCTTTATTTTGTCAAATATATTTTTGCCATGGTTGTTGATGACAGTACCATGTACAGTTGGCTGTAATATTAAGTTCATAAGTCACTTACAAAAATAGCAAATAAAAAGAAGCATGGTTTTAAAGAGCATATGAAGTTTTGAAATAAATATACTTTAACACAGAAATGTTCCTTTTTATCCCTTTGTAGTTGTAAAAGCACTTATGTTGAGATCTAGAACAAAGCAAGAGAAAACAATTTAATTAACTGTTCTTCTAACATAATAGACTGGCACAAACAAGAACCACTGTAGAAGTTATCAGTACGTATGATTCATAACAAGTATGATGTGATCTAACGTACACTGTTCTATTTAACCTACAGCATGGTTGTGTGTATATATATATACATATACACATACATACACACACACACACGTTGGAAAGGGCTTAGTACAGATAACGGTGATATCAATATCACCGATATCAGTCAAGCAGGGAAAACCTATACGATTTTAGTAAATATCTTAGTGTGTTTGGATATGTGCAAATTATTCTAAAATGTCTGTCTGACAGAAATAGTATGAACTATTGGTGGTTTGGGTGAGCCTCATTATTATTATTATTGTTATTTTTTTTTAACTCTTTTGACACTGACATGTGGTCAAAATGTATTAAAACTCAGAAAGAAAGCTCAGTGTCGTATTGTTCTTGTGAGATTTCAAGATCAAGTTTAGAACTTACAATCTGAGTGGGAGGAAGACTTGCATACACAGATAGAAGGACAATAAGAGCAGTGTTGAGCCATAGATCAATAAATACAAATAAATAGGACAATAAATAAAGATATTAAGCATAAATAAAGATAAAATAAAATATTTACACAAAAATCAATTATAAAAATCAGTGCTAATGCTCCAAAAGATAGGACTTTTGAATGTGGAGAGGGAGTGTTCCTGGGGAATAAAAAGGGATAAAGAATTCCAGATGTAGGGGCAGAAAGAGAAAAGGGTTTAAGATGAGAAAGGGCAGTATTAGTACACGGCACGCAAAGCTGGTTGCTTTGAGAGGAGCGCAGTTGACGAGTGGGGAGAGGTAGTAAACTGGAAGACCAGATAGAAGAACATTGTAGTAGTCCAAGCAGGATAGGATGAGAGCAGGCATGAGGGTAATAACAGTGGAGCGACAGAGAAAGGGGCGGATATTGGCAATGTTGTGAATAAAAAAATCAACATATAGCAGTGGAGGAGATGTGTTTAGAGAAGGAAAGAGCAGAGTCAAATGTCACACCAAGACAATGTACAGAGGTTACAGGGTTGATAAATGCCTCAACTTGAATGGAAAAGGCAGGAACGGGTCCAGGTTTGGGTGGGAAGATAATCAATTCCGTTTTAGCAAGATTTAATTTGAGCTGGTGCTTGGCCATCCATGAGGAGATGGTCAAGAGGCAGCTGGAAATTTAAGACTGTAAATTCAGGTGTTAGTACAGGAGCGGGTAAATAAATTTGGATATCATCCGCATACAAGTGATACTGGAGACCAAATGAATTGATGAAGTCACCCAAGGATATCATAGAGTTTGCTAAATATACAAAGTTGTGGAAGTGGTGAATAGACACAAATTCATACATTTACATGATTGTTCACACTTTGATGACTAACTACCTAAGTGTGGTGATGGAGCTGTAGATAGCCATGTTTTATGAAGATAAATAAATGACTAATTATCTATACAGCTTGTATGTTTTGCAGGTTTTTCACTAATAAAAAGGAGGAACTGGTAAAACCATGCCTTTAAAACATGTTTAAAATACACATAATGCAGGGCTGACAGGACATTAGCTCAGTGCATAGCTGGACTGATAACCACTGCAGTGTGGGGCCAGAGTATGTTTAATTTCTGCTAAATACATCATATGAAACTGCAGCTTTTTTATGCATAATCCAAATTCCACCGTGTAGTGATCTGGACTAAAAACTTAGATTTATTTACCAGTTGTGACAACATTTTTAAGTCAAACTATTTTTCCCAGTCCCTGATAAGTACAGACCGTACATGTGCAGGGCTGCTGGCCAAGGAAGGAGTGTTATATAGAGAATAAACTTTACAGGCATCAGTATTCACTTGCTGTTGGGCTGGTGCACTTATGGGCTGTTGTAATAAACCCTATATATAATGCACTTTTTAGCCTAAGGTTTTCTGAGGCTTCAGTTGCCCTTTAACAACACCTACCAATGCTTACTTTATCACGGAACAATGATGTAATTAAACTTTTCCCATAATACTATTTATTTCCCAACAAAGACACTTTTTTAAAGTGCAGTAACATTTATTTTGCAAAGGACGAACAGTATTAAGAAGAAGTTTTGTAATTCTGAAATAATCTCTCTTTAATTGTTAATTTTAGTTAATCTCCTTTACATGTTATATTATAGAACAATGGTAATTAGAATACTCTTGAAATAAAATATAATAACAAGCAGAGAATCTCTTGGAAAGGGCATATATATATATATATATATATATTTCTCCACCATTAAACACACTCTGACAAACTTTCTTCGTTAAGACAGGTGAAAAAAGGCTGAGAGAGGTAAAAGAAACAGTGAGTACGGTTTTCTCACTTTAATAAATATGCCCTTTAATAAATACTGCTGCTAGATCGATCAGATAAGTTTATTTTGCAGCAATAGTTCTCTTTTAAAGACACACTGTGAGCAGTCTGCATTTTTGTTTTCTATTGGATGTCTTTGAGCTGACTGGAGCCTAATTGGACTGACTCCCATTCATATGTCTTTGAGCTGACTGGAGCCTAATTGGACTGACTCCCATTCATATGTACAGTGAATGTGCCAGAAATTTATAAACCTAAGTTTTCCCAAGCCCCAGTACAGGAATCCATGTGAGTCTTAGATATTTAATGGTAGAGTGTATTCATTCAGATTCCTCTACATCAGTGATTCCCAAATGCCGGGTCGCGACCCGGTACCGGGCCACCGAAAAGAAATGCCGGGTCACGAGCGCCGCTCATGAATATTCATGAGCGGTGCTGTGCGCGAAGGTAAGGGACTTCGCGCATGCGCACGGCATCGCTCATGAATATTCATGAGCGGCGCTCTTGTGACCCGGTTATTTTTGTGCTTATCCTTCGTGCCGGGTCACGAAGGAGAAAGCACAAAAATAACCGGGCCACAAACAGATAAACTTTGGGAAACACTGCTCTACATCACAATGTTCAGACAATATAAATACACTGTGCATTGCTTTTCATAAAAACAAGGGCAATACTAGGGTTTAAACAAGGGTTTAAAACTAATGCACAATGAAACTCTATAATTTGTGATACCTTTAAAAAAAAAAAAAAAAGGGTTTTGTTGACTGGTGAAAGGTTTAGCATTCTGATAAACACTGAAAAAGAAATCAGCACCTGCTGGTGGAAAGTGCTAAGAATTGCAATGAAACTGCAGAAACCTGTTCATTCTGTAAGAATTACTGGTATCTCTAGATTCTAAATGTGGGAGCCTATTGGATATTCTACACTGTATAAAAAGTTTATGGGTGTATTGCATTATACATTGGCAAGGGTTTTATATGAAATGGCTTCGCACAACTGATGTGTAAGTAATACATTTAATACCACTGCATAGTGTAGCCCTGGTGAAAATCCATTTATTAGGTTTTTACCCAGTCTACGAATATTCTTAATTGTATCTTTAAATTTAGTCCTCTGAGGGTTCATCTATTATATTGGAGCGCCCTCTTGTGGTGAAATGCCACATTTTCATTCTAGCACAGGTGTTCTTCAATTATAAGGCCTAGCCTTGAAATGTATCTTTTACTTCCTTTCATTCTGGAAGAAGTTTATAAATAAAAGTGATACTGAGATTTTCTTGTCTTTTGCTGGGGGTGTTGCAGGAGCAGCATCTATGCATCCATCAGGCTTGGTGGATGGCAACCCAGAATAGCCCTATCAAATGTTAGCTCACCTTAGGGAGTGAGAGTGATAGGGAGGGACTATTTATCTGGGTAGCAATAGACCCCAACAGGAGTCTAGAGGCCTAGGGGGCCTAGTGTACCTCTGACACCATATCAGAGTACAGTCAGGATACTATTAGGTCAGGCATAGGGTCCAGGGAAAGCCCACTGTTAAAGGTATTCCTGTGGTGACATACTCATCTGTGGTATGAGGCCTGCTGTGTCTTTTCCTCTGAAGATCCACATACACAATTCTCTGAGGTTTAAGATGGCCTGTTGGTAAATATGTGATGTTTCATACCCTGTGGATGGCGTGTATATACGTTTCTGTTTTATATACATAATGATATATGCCCTGTACTAGTTATGATACTTATTGGCTGCTGTTTCTTTAAAAGTTCTTAAGTTAAATAAATGCAGTTATGGTTTGCAAAGAACTACTGGCTGCCTGATTATTAGTATTTGTGAGCACATCTAAGTATTTTATTGCACCCACTCCAAATATAAGCGAGGTTCACCCCCTGAGAGGCTGAGTAGAATGGGTTAGTTAAGTGTTGAATTGCACTTATACTGTAGAAATGTGACTAAGGTGCGATCTTAATAAATATCACCATCAAAAGTGTTACAATAGCATCTAGACATTTTGTAACAGAACAAATTACCCACTCTTTAACAAAGAAACAACATATGCTCCCTCCACTCCCCCCCCCCTAAAAAAAAAAAAAAACTTGTCTCAAAGTCTTTAAATGTATTTTACTTTTTGCATGATGCCAGAACAAGGGTAAGTGCCTAAAGGTCACCACTTTCATGGTTACATTTTCGGGCTATTTCAGTATCTCAGTAGTTTATTTATGTATTCCAGGACAATTTAGAATGATATAATACACAGAAGCTTACAGTAGCTTTTTAAAATCCTATTAAGTTTTAATTTACCACTTGGTTCCTTGAAGGACATTTTACAATTGCTTTTCAGCCTTTCACAAAACTAATGTCTAAAACATAGTAAGTGTTGCATTATAGCAAACCTCATTGAGTGAAAAATATTAACAATGAAAAGAGGCACAGGCGAATATTACTGTAGCAACAATATATTAGAAAATAATTAGAAAGAAAGGCAAAGTGAAAGTGTTGATTAAATGCTTGAATTTGAGTGGAGAGTTTTTTTTTCTTTTCTCACAGCAAGACACAATCATTAAATTAACTGAAAATCATTTTGCTCAGCTACGTTTATAACGGAAATATTCAAACTAGGCAATGCACTCTTTGACAATATAAAAAAAGTCATAATAACATCTGTGAGGGCATTTTGAGCATCATTAAAAAAGAACAAATTAGCTAATTATGAAATACTGTATTATTGTGTTTTGGTAAAACAAAATGTTAGGTTAGAACACATATTCAGACGATCATTTGCCAGAGTGCTTCTATATTGCTACATCATGAACAAAATGCTTCGGCTTATTTTCACTTTCTGTTATACTGTGTCAAGTTAACAAGACTTGTAAAAATTAGGTCTGTTGTCCTTGAAAATTCATGTAACTGGACAAAGATGGGCATACAGAGAGTAGCTTTCAATGTCTCATAATTTAACTTGTAGCAGTTATTACAGTTGTATCTTAGGGGTTTATGTTGGGGCTAATTTTACTTAATATGTTTATTATCAACTCCAAAATATGTTGCCCTGGATAGAATCAAGAATTTAAATGGCTGGGACAACTAATCAGAGGCTGTCTTGTATTATTTTAGCTCCACTACATCAAAGAATTTCTTGTGCATTAATTTCCCTTATAATGTATTGGCAGAAGCTATCCAGCTACTGGGTGCAGACAGTACAGATTTTCTACTGTTGTACTAATCCTGTAGTATCCTGTTCCCATAGTACTTTGTTCCCATAAAAAATGTATCTGCATCAAAGGGAAACCCCTAAATATTACCATCATCCAAATATATGCACCAACAGCAGATGCCTCAGCAAAAAAATGTGAGGACTTATATGTCCTAATGCATTGGCACTCAACATGATCTCAATGGTCATCATTTATATTATTGGTGAATTTAAGTTGGTAAAGGAAAGGATGCAGGAGTGGTCAGCAAACATGGCCTAGGAGAAGAATTATGCTGGGGACTGCTTTGTACAGTTATGCCAGGAAAACAAGCTAAAAATTACCAATACCAGCCAAAATGGTGCAGTTACACTTGGGCGTCCCCAGATGTGCTGCATTGCAACCAGAATGACTGCATGCTCGGCCAGCAAAAATGGAAGCTATAAGTTTTATCCATGAAACCACTACCAGCTTCAGAGACTGTGGGTCCAATCACCAACTCCTTATAAGTAATGTCAGGGTCAGATTATGCAAGATCAAGCATAAAGTCACACAGAGGAAGTATGATGTCAGTATGATTCCAGGACAATATGCAGTTGAAGTGGGGAACAGGATGAAAGTGGTCAGGAATAAAGGAGAGAACCCAGATGAACAGTGGTCAGAGTAAAAGAACCATAATTGAATATGCTGAAAAGCACATGCCACAAAAGAAGCTACTATGTGGGGGAACTGACTATCTGCATCTACCATCCAAATTGCTGCAAGACAACTCAACACCAATATCCAAAGAGAAGAACAACTTCCCGAACACTCAATTCACAAGCCTTGAAAAAAATCCCATAGGAAGGGCCACCCAGAGAACTATTTGCTACCGCAAGAAAAAGTGAAGAAGCTTTTCTTTGCCTGTCAAACATCCATCGAGGATATTAAGGTATTGGAATTAGCAATGAACAAGATATCAAGAGGAGATAGAAACAATACACAGAATTACTATATGTAGATACTAACTCTGACCACCTTCAGTAACTTGGGAGCCAAGAGGAACTAGAACCAGACCTGCTGAAAAGTGAAATAGAGTGGGCACTAAGGCAATTGCCAGCCAACAAAGCACCTGCCATTGAAGAATTCCATGCATAAAAGCTCAAACCAGTCCCAAAGGCCATGCTGACATCTGTGTGCCAGAAGATCTTGAGGATCTGCACTTGGCTAAAGAAAGGCAACACAAGGGACTGTCAATCAATCACCAATGTCAACATGCATTATCCTCAATAGAACTTGCAGAAAAAGCCAATATAGTGTAGAAACTTGAATATAACAATAAAAAGAACATACTTGAAGGCAACACGTGTTGACATGATGAAAACCCCCATAGGATTATATATCTTAAGGCTTTTCAAGCAAAACTGCTTGAGAGTGCAATTTATTTATAAATTGAGAAATACATTGAAGCATCCAAATATAATACACTAAATGAGTAATCTCTTTTAAAGGAGAAGCACATTCTTCCAGTGATTTCTACTTATGGAAAAAAGCTTTTGTACATTATTCTCCTTAAAATTATTATTTTTTTACATTTCTTTGATATATTTATATATTTTCTTACAATGCATAACACTCCTACACTGTATCTGTATTATTTTCTATGCCTTTATCTTTCATGACATATTTGTTTTTTTGCAGACAAACATCCTACCAGCTTTTAAAGTCTGATTTTTATGGTTGGAAAATTCCATATTTCTTAACCTCACATGAACTTTTGTTTTGCTTAAATGGTTGGGCTGTATTCTTCAATACCACTAGAATAGACTGCCTTAATAAATGGTCATAGAGTTTATCTGTTCTTCTTTGTTTTTTTTATTTATGCTCAATTGATTTGAAGATATGCAAGACCTGCTAGAATCAATGTTGGTTAACAATTGTTATTTTTTATGTATTCTATTTCTATACTATAAAATATTTTATTTTTACTATTGTCTTTGTATATCCCAATATTTTTTTTTAATTAAAAACTTATATTCAAAATAAGTGTCATCACGTATGCTGGCGTTTATTAGAATTTTATATCTAAAAGACAAAATTATAATACAATAAAACATAATACACATAATCAATGTTTCCAATGGTTTTAGAAAGAAATGTAGTCTCTGCCATACACTATGTGATACTTACTGAATGACCATGATCTATGTACCATTGACATTATTATCTTTATGCCAGTCTATCGCCAAATTTTCAGTCTATTTTTATTCATACTCTTTTCTTTTCCTTAACCATTTCATTCATCTAGTCTAGCTGCTTTACGATTGGTAGAGATTCATCCCTAATCAAAAAGGTGACATTAACCCCAAAAAATTATCTAAATAATCTGAAACTGAAATCCAAAGAAAGAAAAATCCTGAAATGAAATGTCTGCATAGTTTTACTAATTGAAGGAATGCATTCATCTCTCTAACAAAGTAAAGTCTTATACATACAGTAATACAGGTATTG
Source organism: Pipa parva (assembly GCA_019650415.1). Lineage (NCBI taxonomy): Eukaryota > Metazoa > Chordata > Amphibia > Anura > Pipidae > Pipa > Pipa parva. The sequence continues at coordinate 5,188 of WMED01007812.1, read as the reverse complement.
TCTGTTATCCTAAAATAGCGAAACACATTACAGATATTTTGTGCATCTGCAATGGATCACTTTGGATGTAAACCATGGCCAGCAGATATTTGTCCTTTCTCCTGCATGAAGTACTGCTGGGTGCTGTGGCCAGGACAAATTTCTAAATCTAAGATCAATTCTTAGAAACAGGGCAGTCGGCAGCTGGTGGAGATTACCTTTGGCAAGCATGAGTCTCCATAATATTGCAGAACATGAAGTTAATTTGTATATTTATGAATGGTGCCAAAATTTAATATTTAAAGCATTGATCTTCATAGAATTGGCAGAAGAATATCTGTGGGGCTTATTCAACTCCGAACTGTCACATTAATTTGCCACTTCCCAATCTTCACATATTCAGCAAACTCTGAAATGTGGCAAATTCTCAACATGTTCAGACGACAGCTCTCTGCATCACTTTGTGTGCATGTGCACAAGTAATTCAGCTATTCATCAGGCACTGGAGTCTGTTGAAGTAGCAAATTCAGCAAGAGGTACTATGTCGCTAGTTTTACTTCTCTAGATCAAAGTGGCAAACAGGCTGATGGCAGGGCTACTATTGTCTGACTGACTATGCAATGCTACACAAGAGATGGAATCTGACACTGTTGACTTCTTGGTTATGGCAATATACTGTTTAATGAATAAGGAATAGATAATTCATTGCTATTGGAGTGTAGTGACAGGAACACTCTTCAACAGTCAAATTCTCACTTTGATGAATAAACCCCTAAAATGGCAAGAACCTGCATGATAGTGTTTGTTTTGCCCATCCATTAATTGTGGATGGCAAGATTTTTTTTTTTTTTTTTTCATTTAAATTTGTGTTGGTCTTGGGGTAGGATTTGATGTTACACTTTACAAGCTATAAGGTAAGAATCCAAGGTAGGTTCTATGTTGTTGAATAAAAAGGAAAGGCTTGATATTAATGTTTTGTAATTTGTTTTATCTTTAGCAAGCCGTTAAAAATAAGAGCAGGACTGTCACAGGATTTAATGGAAATTCTTGGAAATGTAAAAAAGTAACAAAAGGTATCAAGCAGGCCTAGCAGCATATAAGGTATTACAAACTCTACTATTTATCGTGGATGTTAGAGACCAATCAGGAGTTGTCTGGTTTGAAATCAGGTTCCTGAATTCAGCTTGTTAACATAGTAACATAATTTATAAGGCTGAAAAAAGACACAAAGTTCATCTGGTACAGGCTATTATCCTGCAATATTGATCCAGAGGAAGGAAAAAAAAAAACCATGAGGCAAGAGTCAATTTTTTTTATATTAGGGAAAAAAATTCCTTCCCAACTCGAGTATGGCAAAAGAATTTTTTTTTTTTTTTTAATTCCCTCAGTAGTGTGCATTAGTACCAGTTTACCAGATGTGACGTGCTTTCACATCCCCTTTTTGGTACTTCTCCTTCTGATAATCTTGTTGACACTCCCCAGGTTCAGTCTGTCAGTTGAGCCTTCTTGAATCCTGAGTCATGGCTTCCTTGAGTACAGCCAGATTGTCTCCTATGGGGAAGATTTCAACTTCCTGCTTCTGCTGTGACTTTACCACCAGCTCAGTTAGAACCTTAGCTAGTCATTAAAAGCATCAATTCAGGGCAGAAAAGAGATAATACTGCTATTCAGTGTCTGGGTTCAGGGCAGACTTCTGGAAGGCGTTTTATCTGTTGGAGCCAAACAATACTCTCAATAACTAATATTCAAATTTTTTTGCATGCTTGATGAGATTCATTAGACAACACACATTTAAACAAGGCATATGTCATGACTTTAATTGCAAATAAGCCTGCAGCGGCATTAACCTCAGTATCTATAACAAGAAACAGCTTGTTTATAGGAATTGAAGAAGGCAAAGAAATGAAAGAAGAAGGGAAAAAAATGTCCATTTCTTTGTCTGAGTTAACAATGGCTTATTATTTTTAGCAGCCTCTGTTATTGTCATATTATGCAGAATAATTGCATCATGGATAAAATAATAGCAAGTCAATATTTCATTAAAACATAACATGAGCACCTTTCCTTCTCAAAGTGAGAAGACCTTTGAAAAATGCTAGAGACAGCTATTAAAAAGGTCATTGAGAAAAAAGTATGTTTCTTCTACAGGAAATAAAAAAATAAATATTTTGTTGATGAACTTTTTCCTCTTAGGGCGCAAAGCTACAATACAGAGATTCACAAACAGAAAATAATTCTAAGCCTTGAAGAGCTTATGAAAAGCATGTGTCTGAAAGACATTGACTCCCTTTTGTGGAGAGACCATTTTTCTCTCTCTTGTGGAGGACAAGTCAATGCATATCCCTAGAGCCATGTTAAAAGTTTTTTTCAAGGATATGAATAAAGGTCATAAAGGATAAATAGAGATATGAAACAATGGCATGTGGCTAAGTAACAGAGGCCAGTAAAATACTTTCTTCTAATATTTAATTCTAGAAAATGAAAGTGTCTGTACGGTATTCATCAAAAAAGTAGTTCAAACTTCTAAAGTAGGTAAGAAATAAAAAAAGTTCACTTCAACAGATAATAAGATTGTAAGATTGGGGGTGGATTAAAGAGTGTGTATTTTATAAATGAAATAAAAAATCCAGAATAATGAAGGAAATAAGGCAATCCACATACTTATTTACTCACCTATCAATCTTTTAGTTCATTTCATTTTTTAGTTCAAGATCAAAATGTCAGAAATGATTATGTATGAAATGGTTCAATGAGAAAATGAGATGCAAGTCCCTCACATTGTTACTAGAATGAAAGAAAGTGTTTTAGTGTTTTCTTAGCACTACATTGGTATATTTATATAGTGCTTCTATATTACACAGCGCTTTACAAAGTTTCGTCATTCACTTCAGTCCCTGCCCCATGGAGCTTACAATTTAGTTTGCATATTCAATCACACACACAGATGTATGTTTTTAGATTGTGGGAGGAAACCGGAGTGCCTGGAGGAAACCTACTCAGTTGTGGGGAGAACATACAAACTCCATGCAGATGAAGTCCAGGGTGTAATTGAACCCAGAATCCAGCGCTGCAAGGCAGCAGTGCTAACAACTTAGCCACCACACTACATGACAGCCACTCAACTGCCCAACATTCAATATATAGCATGTTTTCAATATTTGTCTAAATTATTTCATTTTCATTATTCATCACCACTAACACATTTTATGAGGCTAATATGGACAATAACAATTATAGCAAGATATCAAATATTTTATTAGAATCAAATAAATATAAATATATATAGTTTTCATAAAAGGTATCTACATTACCTACTTGGCTCCTAAAACCTTGTGGATACCATCCACCCTACACTGGACAAACACTTTTTACCCAGTAACTGATTGTATGGCTAATGAAAATGTTAGTTGTTTTCTGAATGGCTTTTACTGGCTAGTTCATTTCATCTTGTTACATTTGTTAACTGGTTTACATGCTTACTATTACCAAGCCTCTAAAGTTGAATAATCTGGACTAGCTAAACAGTGTCACTCAAACTCATACATCTGTGCTATCACTTCAACTATATAGCAAATTGGATTTTGCACCAGACTATGTTCTAAATATATGGATTAACATGTTTCCATATCATTTCCATCCCCTGGATCAACACTGCAGGAAATGCAAGATGGACTTGTGTTTTTTCAGCCGTATAAACTATGTTACTATGTAAACCACTCTCTATTTACTTTGCTGCATAAACTTGCAGATTCAGTTAAAATCACTAGATAAGAACATACTGTATGTAAGTATGTATGGAAATTTTATTTATAAAGCACCACAAATTTATGCAGCGCTGTACAATTTAGCAATACAAATATAATACAGACATGGGAAAAGTGCATTACACATTACAAGAGTAAGTAACTTACAAGCATAAAATCACTTTACATGCCAGGCTGTGACTGACACAAGGAGAGAGGTCTGCTTAAGGGTACCTTAACCAATGAAACCTAATGCCACTACCTCTCAAATTCTAAGACAAATAGGCTGCTTTAAATTGCTTGTAATGAAAGTGACTCAAAACCTGGTCTTTTGTCATTACCACTTTTAATTCCATTAACCATTCATCTGTTTTCGCCCTTGAATACTACATAAGTTTATATACTAATTAAACAGATGTAGTTTCCTCTGTCAACTTAATACTCATATTGCTGAATATTCTGACAGATGAGATTTAATTTGTGCGCCACAAACATATTACTGTATAAAGGGAGAAAAAAAAATCATTAAAGTCATCTATTCATCTAGTGGCCTTCTAATGCCACCCAATTCTATATGGCACATTGGATTATGCACTCTGCCTATTAATTTGTAAACACAGATTCTGGGGAGGAAGTGCAAACAAGTGCACTATAGTGCTTTATCTTTGTGAGATAATATGTTAACAAAAAAGGCAGAAAAGCACCCCTACAACCCCAAGTGCAGGTGTGCGTATAGGAAGTAATAGTGATAAACCACCCAATTCTCGTGCAACAACAGGTCACTTAGGTAGTCTCTATATGCTCACCAGATGTTCGTGGTTTTTTCGCCTTAAGAAACACCAATATGTTATGAGATCGTTCTTCCAGACATCAAACTCGCCAATCAGGTTAATTCATTTTTCAAATGTATTTATTTCCAAAGCCAAAAGGTGTATATTAAATCGTAGTATCAGTTTAAAAATTAAAAACAGACAGCAAAAAATGGACAACAAAAAATGTAATGCTGTTCTCAGTACAAGCCCATAATTCAGGTCACATGTTAAGTGGCAAGATTTCCATTTAAAATGGAGTATGTGATTTTTATGATATCAAACCACTATGTGGTGAAAATTAACATGCGAGGGATCAGTATATGCTGACTCCTCAAAAACCTTTGAATTATTATGCCCTTAAAGGGTTTAAGGAATGGAACAACCAAAAATGCATAAACAAGGGAAACAAACAGGTACTGTTGTATGCATACACAAAAAAACGCTGATTAAGCACTTTATATATCATATGCATAAGTATGCAATAAAACTTTTCTTTTAGTAATATGCAGTACCTGTTTGTTCTCTCTGGCGTAGTCTCAACGCGTTTCACCACCTCTACGCAAGACTGTGTGGCTTCACCAGGAGAAAAATTACGTGTTTGCATGTCCCCAGGCTGTCCTCTTGTAGTGTGGATCGCGGTTCGTCACTTCCAGT
>WMED01007810.1:0-15480 GCA_019650415.1 Pipa parva | reverse complement strand
AATGGAAAAATCAAACTGAGATAAAGGTTAGATAAGGAAAGACGGAGGGTCACAGTGTTACCTGCCAATGATCCCAGGGAGTGATGTGACAGATGGTACTATAGAATTTTGGATCTGTTTTTTTGGTACCTTCTGTAACTCCAATATTATCGCCAAATGACTAATACAGGAGGAGAAAAATAACATTTTTTCTGTTATAGTGGGGATATCCCAGATTTTGTCTGTAAAAGCTAATTTTTTAAATGAATTTATTGCATTGTTACTACAGGAAATAAATATTCTTAACATATTGTTTTTATATATTATTTAAATCATACATATTGTTTACAAGAAAACAGAAGCAGTTAAACAAGTTATTGGTACTAAGAACAGCAGATAGAGACTCTCATTTCAGTTAAATGATGGTTTTGCTACCCTGACACAAACATTTAGTATGGATATTTGTAAGACAGATTGGAACAGAGAGGGACATAATCATGTCCTATGCTGGTTTTAAAGGATCACAAAACTCTAATCGCAGAACAGTGGCTAACAAGATTACTTAACCAATATTTTAACAGTAAATACGTTTGACAAAGAGAATTGCGCACTAATCTTATATCCTGCCATAGCACAGTTTGGAAATTCACAGGGGTTTTTCAGTAATCAGTTTTTCCAAAGTCAAATTAACTCTTATCATTTGTGTGCACTCAGAACTAAGCAGCTCCAACATTTAAGCTAATTTTTATATTACATTCTAAAGAAAAACAGAGAAAACAGTTTATGAGGAAAAATGTTTATGCTTCATTTCTTTATATATAATACAGTTTTGTGTTTCTTTTTATATGTGTGGTTTTGTTTGCATGTATAAATGCATATGTGCATGGTCTTGTATCTGTCCTTTATATATGCACATGGTTGTGTTTTTAATGAAAGGGTTTCTTTCATGAAATAGTTTGTGTATTGTTAGAGGTAGCCTGTTCCCATAACCCTCTGTAGCACCAGATAACACAGGTGAATCTCAATACTTCTCAGCCCAGCCCAGGGCTATCACTTATGGAATAAGTAGTAGTGGTGCACTGTCAGGACACTTACCTCTCTCCCGGATCTCTTGGTGCAGCATTCACGCCGTGGCGCTCCTGCGCCCACCTCCTCTTTGTGGTTGCATGCATGCTTATGATGCGGTCACGTCGTGGTCACATGACTGGCTGTGAGCAGATATAAGGGCGCTCGCTATCTGTATCAGTGTCCAATTATAGAACTCAGTCTGCCTAGAGTTCTAGTGTGGCTTGTTATTTTAGTATTAAAAGACAGTGTTCTGTGTGTCTGCCTACATGTCAGTTTCCCTTCCTTACAGCCTGCCTGTACCTGCATCCATTGTCTGCCTGTCTGTTCCTGCATCCAGTCTGTCCAGCCTTTGTCTCTGTTCCTGCCATTGCTTGTACTTTTGTTTGTCCACCAGTGGTCAGCTATTCCTTGGGACCATGACCTGGGAGTCCTTGGCTGCAAAGCCCTTATCTCCTTGCAGGGGTCAAAGGTGAAGACCGGAGGGCTCCTTAGATTCCGCACCCAGGGATTAGCTGGTGCCGAAACCACTGTGGTTCCAAAGCTGCTCATCTCCTTCTCCCCTTTTTGTTGTACGAATCCTTATATGCACTAGATAGTAATTGAGAAAATAGGAAATCTGTTCAAAACAATGCATCACCCTTTTGGAACTACCCTTCACTACCTCCTGCTGAACTTAAGCTATTCACTAAGTAACCCCTAACTGGTGATCTCTTTCACAGACTAGCAAGGCCTCTAAAGGTTCTACCTAGGGTATCAATCCCTCCTAGAAGTAGTTTCCTTTCATATCTGCTTCTTCTAGCCAGGATTCAGCTGGAAAGAACATATTCCCTTGGAAACATTGGTTTATGTAACCTGGACTGGATAACACATCCTAGGACTTTACACAAATTATCCGCTAAATAGTAGCAAATAAGCAATGATGAACTATTCATGACTACATATAACAGTGGGGTAAAGATATTTTTTTTTGTGATGTGGTTAATGAGTGCAGCTAATTTATTTGACAAAAGTTTCCTAATGTAGTTAGCAAAAGTTACATTTTCAGCACAAAATACTTGCTTTAAGTACCAACTGTGCTGTTCTATAGTCACACACATGATTTCTGGTTCTACATGTCGGTTACTAATCACCGTTGCTTGAATGTATACACCATGATTCAACCCCTATGTGTTTATAGACTGCCCCATGCCTATAGTCTGAAGAGTGCCTTTGATATTAGCACTGTTTGCGGCAGTGGTCCATTTTCCTATTGTGATTCCTATTCTGATACTAGTTTGTGACTCCTGAAGCAATAAATTATTAAGTTAAATTCTCTGTCTAATACAAATCTAGTTTATACAACATGCAATTGTGCCAACTGAATCTATAACTAAAGGCACACTATGCCTCCTAGCATAATTTTTGTTGTTTTTTTTGCCATACCAGCCATACAGTGACTCAGTTAATGGGTTGAGATAACTGATTGCCTTTCTCTCTATGTTTGCAGTCCCTTATTATTTTTATTTTTGTAGTATTTTTGTCACATCTTGGAGGCATTGAAAAACATACAGGTTATTTATGGGGACCTGCAAATTATCTGAGGCATTTATGTGAGGGCCACTGCAGAGCACCTGGGTGAGGCTTAAGAGATACCACAAAGCACTAGGATTTTTTTAGGAGAGCTCCTTCATACCATCTAAGTTAGGTGTGTGCTGGTGTACTGAACACCATCCTGGGTGTGTCTATGCAGGAGTAGTGTACAGAATCTAGGTTAATGGCTACACATAATTAAGGTTAGTTTCTATAGTGGCACTGTACATCATCTGGGACAATTTCTGTGGGATGGGGAACATCCCGGGCAATGTTTATGGGGTGAATGGACAACATCTGGTACATATATATAGGCAGGGCTTTCAAGCACCTGAGTTAAGTCTAAGAGAGTTCTGGACAGCATAAGGGATGTTGTCTGTGGGGGAATCTCTACAACATTATTGGTATTGTTTACTTGGAAAATTGCACAGTATCTGGTTTTATGTCTGATGGACATTGAAACAGGTCTTAATGTAGGCCACTTTACTATTTATACCCCACTCCTTTTTAATGCTGCAGCTTGGAACAGCAGGCAGAAGAGTATATTGATCAAGCTATGTGGAATTAATAGCTAGGTCATCTAGTTTGATTATTTTGATTGTTTGTTGGCCTGAGGGTCATTATGGATGTCCATGTTTCAAAACTGAACATAAATTAATTAATTTCTCTATTAGGACTCTAAAGGAGGTCTATATAGGCATGTCTAGCATAAGATTGGTTAAAATAAAAACATGACCCATTTGCTTAACCTAGAACTTTGAGAGTGTGGACTTTCTATTGGTGCACAATCATTTGTATGAGTCTGTTCTCAGCCTGTGAACCATTTTATAAATAGCTATCATTATAATCTCCCTTTTTGCTGACACATTATTGTGGTAATGCATAGTGGGCTGGATTCATTATGCTTCCTTTTTTGATATTCTCTTACTGTTCTTAAATTATGACCTATCAATGTGCTGCATTCTATGAATGTTGTTTTGCTGCACATAAAAGCTTGTTGTACTACCAATTAGCTAAAAAGCCATTGCCTTCTGGATGGCTACAAGGCACATTTGTAAAGCACCAGTCACTTAAAGTAATTAGATAAGACTACCATCATATTCTGAAATGTAGTCTATTGGTTTATGTAAGTGAGTATTTTGGTCGGTGTGTATATGTTTCATTGTCAGATGATTTGGCATATTCCAAATTCAGATGATTTCTAATCCAAAAAAAACCTCTTTCCGGAAGTGCTGGCACTGGTGAGTGACATCATCATGCCAGCGCCGGGGAAGGAGTCCACATGCCTCAGGGGGAGGAGAACTCCCCTGCTCGTGTGCGCTTCTTCAGCGCAGGCCATGGATCCGGCCTGAAAACTGTCAGATCGGGTCCGCGGCCTGTACTGAAGACTGGGTTTGGTGACAGCTCACGTGCCAACAGAGAGGGCTCAGCGTACCCTCTCTGGCACGCGTGCCATAGGTTTGCCATCCCTGTTTTAATATGTTAATTTTACCAGAAATTACTCAAAACACAATTAATTACTTTGATCCCTTTTTTCCCCTCTATTATCAATGAAAAACACAAATTTAACTCTTTTCATAATGAGGACTTTGGCAAAATGTACAGTTATTGCTGATTTTATCCACTCTTCTCTATATAGGAAGGAACAGATCCTAATTGTGCCAGGTGAGTGATGTCATCCATGTGTCAAACAGCTAAAAGCTATTTCTATACCATTTAATAACTAACTCATTTGTAAGCTAAAATATTGAAAAGTATTCAGTAAGTAATTGAACTCCTTTAACTTTTATTTTATTTTCACAAGTAGTACATACTGTAGAATGTATAATATGTTGTACTAGTCTTAGACAGTTTGCAATTGTTTTTCACTTTTTAGTTTTGCAGTTTTTACATTTTTTCTTCAGAAACTTTTCTTCTTTTTTTATTGTTTTCATTTAAATGGGCTTTTGGTTGTCAGGGACCATTAACCTAGCAAAACTATGTTATGCAGTACTATTATAATACCGACATGAGAGACGTTCTCAGTATAGTACAAGTGAAGTAAATTATTAGCATCGATTCATAAAGATAAATTACTCAGAGGTGAAATTGAATAAATTCGAAAAGACCAAGAATGGGATTATTGGTCAAGATTGTCTTGCAAGATTATCACACAAGTTTATCTGTCAAGTTTTTCAATCAGATATTTTATTTTTCAGATATATCAGGCAGCCATACTTTACATTAGTAGTATGATAAACTCACAGAATAAACTTAAAAAGACCGATCTCGGTCTTTTTGAATTCATTAAATTTCGCCAGGTCTGAGTGTCAAGCGGTGACAACATGTTAATAGTGGTCCCTGCACCATAGACCTTACCATTCAAATGGCAAGGAACCAGACACAGCTAGAAGGATAAGTAAATATAGTGCAGAATCATTATCCTATAACGGCAAATCATAAGGAGAGCTAATTACTTACACATATAATATTTATAGGTATAGATTTTGTAAATACTGAGGGACTGTACTTGTTAAATGTATAGAATTCCATAATGAGGCAGCAAGAGTGTACAAGAGTATAAGCAAGACAGTATTGGTAAGTGGTGTACAAAGAAGATAACTATAGTACACAAGTAAATAGATGTAGTGATTGGCAATTGAGTGAAGTGTTTGAATGCATGAGAATGTAAATATTTTTAATATGAAACCATGGAGTATATTAATGGTTTCAAGGATGAAGGGATACATGAAAAATCTAAAATATGAAAAATATATGAAAAATAGGCAAAAGGGATTTGTGTTTTTGTTAATGAGCAATTAGTTAGGGCATGAAAATGAAAAATACACCTCTGAATGGGATTTTTTTCCACAGATGTCCTGCACTACACATGCACGGTTGATTAAATTGGATTTCTCTATTCAAACAAAGGTGATAATTATTTTAACAAAGATGCTAAGACTGTAAGGGGCAAATTAATTAATTACAATAGATAGAATATGTAAGTTTTTGAGCTGGTGATCTGAATAAAGGAATGGACTAAAATGAAAAGCAAATAGAGATGCATTTGTATCAAAGATAAATTCTAAAACAAATATTCATTCTTGTGGGTGCTAGATTTGGTCCACTCTTGGAGGTCAATTGAGGAGGATAAATAGTAAAGTTTAAAGATGCAAAATAGAGTGGGATAATCAATATGACAGTTGAGGTCCCCCAGAATAAGAGCAAGGTTTTTTTCTCTTTAGAAGGAAAGAAGGAAAGCCAGGATTTTGGCAATATGCAGCAAGTAGTGACAGAGTCAGGCTGGGGTCACATTAGCTTAATTTCATCTGAGCAGGAAAAATAGTCTCCATTTTTTCCCATGAGATAATCCACACAGGATATTGTGCTTTGTACCATACATAATAATAATAATAATAATAATAATAAAATCTTATCTGAAAATCATCCAGTGGGACCCCAGTCTCAAAAGGAGAAGAATAAAAGGAAAAAACACATGGTAAGTGTGATTGTCTGGGGAGAGGGGGTAAGAAAGTGTAAAATGATGAACTGTTAAGGAACTAGAGGACTGTCTAAGTAGATGATAAAGAGATGTGAATTAAATAGAATGAATTGGAGGATCAAAAGATGATAAGTTTTGAGAATAGCGAAAACACTAAAAACAATTATCAAGTAAATATAAAATGCAAAACAACAACAAGAATGCAGTTTACAAAAAAATCTAAAATCAGAAAAGATAAATATAGATCTGCATGATGAACAGACAACAGTATCCAGAGCCCTGAGTAACTCCTTCCTTGTTGCTCTCCCTGTTGAAATCCCTTGTTAATCACCTGTGAAAGGCAGAACTTTGGTAAAAATATGTAAAGCTCTGCAAAAACTCCATCATTGCAACACACCAGGTGTCTTTGCGACAGTCCAGCTCTGTTTAAAAAGGTTTGAAAGGTCACCTTGTAGAACCGTGTTACCCAAACCAAACAGCTGATTTACTGTACCTGATGAAACAATGGCCTGCTTTTTTTGGAATTAACTGCCAAATTTCAGATAAAAATACGTAAATAATAATATTATTTGGGTGCAAAAATGTGCATTTGCTAAGATACCAGGGCTATAAAGTTCTTGATTTTTTTTCTTTCTCTGTAACCATGTAACAATCTTTTTTTACAAACCTCTACCGTCCTAAACAATTCACTAGCAAATCAACTATTCAACTTAATATCTAGCAATTTTATAAAACACATATTTCACTTCTTTCTATTTATCATCCTAAATCTCTGATAAATGACACTCCAATGTATGTATTTGTATGTCATTTAAGTAATTTGCAGTATATCTGTCACAAACTGCTTGTCCTCCATATTCATGCATCTGTCTGAAGTATCTTCATTACTCATTAAACAGAAATTGTCAAAAGAGGAACATCCACTGAATTATGTTCAGTTTAGTTTTGATAAATTGCAAGTTGCTGATAATATTTCATTTTTATGCTTTGGACTATATATTAAAATCCTTTGTAGGCAAATATAACTCATATTATCTTCTGAAGGGTAACTCATATTCCAAAAATATTTTTTTTAAACTTTCTAAGATAAAACAAATGTATTTCAGTTCTCTCCTTTTAATAAGGATCAAAAAAACTTCATTTTAAGTGACCGATATAATATAATCAAGTAATATCATTATTTTCAATTTGGAATTTAAGAACTAATGCTAAACATGCATTCATGTATTGATCACTGTGTACCACATTTTAAATGATTTATATTGAAAAAATGAGTTATTATTTATAAACATTGCTATTTTCAGTTATCCTACCTATCGAATTGACTTTGGAAATGTACAGTAGCAACATAATATTATCACTAGCTTACTGTATTTGTTACAATTTTTGTGGATGCATGTTAAATAAAAGTGACCATTAATAACAAAAAAAGATAAAAAATTGCAAAAGCCACACAAAGTATGTATCACACAAAAAAAAAATGGTGCATTAGTGTTATTGATGTTTATTAAATAAAAGGAAACGACAAGTTGGTCTCTATGTCGGAAATCCATAACCTGGTATCCTGTTGTGATAAAACGTCGCTGTTACTAAATGCAAAAAAGACCAAAGAGATGATAGTGGACTTCAAAAGGGGAAGAGAAAAATTTGACTACCTCACAGATCATATCTATGGGAAGGCATTAGAACAGGGAAACAACTTAAAATTTTTAGGTGTCTATTTATCAAACAACCTATCCTGGTCCTTTCACTTTTCTAAGACTGTAAAAAAATTCCCATCAGCACCTCTGTTTCTTAAGGTGCCTAAGAAAAACCCAAGTATGCACGAGGATCCTGATCGACTTCTACAGATGAACCATTAAGAGTATCCTCACATATTGCTTAACAGCTTGGTATGGAAATTGTAGTGTCAAGGATCGTAAAGCACTTCATTGGGTTATCAAAACAGCCTAACGGATTATTGGCACACAACTGTCTCCTATAGAGGACATTTATCTCAAGCACTGTGTGCACAGAGCTCAGAACATTGTCCTGGATGATTCTCACCCAAACCATGATTTGTTCCATCTCCTACCATCCGGCAGACGTTACAGATGCCTGTACTCCCATACAGGCAGGTTTAGAAAAAGCTTGTTCCCTGAAGCAGTTGTCACCATAAACTTATCTCTACCCCCCCCCCCCAAGCCCTAAGTAAATGATTCTGCATATATCCTATTCTGCTATTACTATTATTATATATTATTTATAATCACATTTAATTGTAAATTATTAATCTTGCTCTGTGATGTTGTACTTGTGTCCTATTTGCTTTGTGATGCAATACTCGTGTCTTATTTGCTCTGTGATGCAGTTTCTGCCATTGCATGTAGCTTGTAGTATGCTGAAAATATGCTTTTCGCTGATGAGTACATGTACACTCTCAGTGACAATAAATTGAATCTTATCTTATTATATCTTATTAAATATGCAATGATGATTTGTTTAAAATAAGATTAATCCCCTGGATCAAGAACCAATCTCCAGTAATCTAGTACCTATAACTTTTACTATTCCTATACTCAACAAAGACATCCAGACCCCTTTCTTTGTGAATTCATCATGACAACTTCCTCAGGCAGAAAGTTTCATAGTCTCACTGCTTTACTCTAGATGCAGAGGATGCTCCCTTATGCTTACAGTTCCTGGTATAAATAGATCATGGAAGAGATCTCTCTATTGACCCTTGAAATATGTATATATGGTTATTACTTCAATACTTTTTCTAAATAAATTAAACCCAAATTTGATAATATTTCCAGATAATGTAATTTCCCCCATTCCATTTATTACTTTAGATTCACGCATCTGAACCTACTCAAGATTGTGCACTGGTGCCCAAAACTGTATACAATATTACATGTGTAGTCTGACAAGTGATTTGTAAAGTGGTGGAAGTATATACTCATCATGTGTATCCATGCTCCTTTTGATGCACCCCATAATCCTATTTGCTTTGGCAGCAGCTGCTTGACACTCGTTACTAAAGATAAGTTTATTGTCAACTAAAATTCCACCAGGGTATGTTTTGGCAAACCCTACTATGCATACACCTCTGTGAAATGCATTACACCACGCATCATTTACTGAAGCTCAGTAGTGGCTTTCTCATGTCACGTATCACCTGGTGACATATTGGTGTGACGTAGGACATGACGTCATTACACCGCATGTTACAATGAAAACGATCCCATAGAAAGGGGTCTGTCAATGCCATTGCTTGCAGTTTCCAACTGTGCTGCAAGTCATCCAGACAACTAGCCTATTTGTTATCACTATCATATTCTGTTGGCAGGTAGAGAAAATGTTTAGGATTCCTGTCCTGCAGTCCCAGGTCTCTCAGTCCCAGTCCCCATCTCCAAATACTCCCCCCAGCCCAGCACCTAATGGGTGGCCTTGTCACTACCAGTGGGAGATGATGATGTCTGGCTGTTCACCCCTGAAAACTTGAGAGGTATATATGTGTACATTTTTGTGCAAGTTTAGTGTGCAAATATGCTGAACACTAAACTTATGCCTTTTTTTTACTACTACCAGCTTTATCATTATGTAATACTGGTGGATATAGGTGTCATATTTAGAAAGAATTGAAAGAATGACTGTTACAATAACAAAAAGTGTAACCCCATCCCACTCCCACTTCTATGCTAAATCCCTGGGCCTCACTTTCACCACCTCATGTAGATGGGTCTTTTAACAAATGTTATAAATTGTAGCTACAAGCTTTGGGCACTAGATGGACTAGTACATCAAATAAATATTTCAGTAGTTCAGTGATCTAATAAGCTATAGATTTGACTCACATGGACTTACGCAGTTATTTTTTTTTTCAGTTTTGATGGCAACAAAATTTAGTGAAAATCAGTACTTCTTATATTGATAAATACTTAAAATGGTATTTTGGATCCAGTTACAAATAAAAAATGCACATTACCTCTCATTAAAATGAAATGAATTGATTTGCTTTAAAGTTCTGAATTTTTGTATCCTACAAAGGTATAGTACAACATTCTGTAGCTCTATATTGGAAGAATTAAGTATTTCTCAGCCTTGCAGAAACACCGATACATGGTAAACTCCTTAAGTTTAAGAGCAGAACCCAATATATTTCCAGCCATTAAAGGTAACTGCCTGGATAATCTATTTGCTATTATTTGCAGTAATGTCATTATTGATCTGTTCCAATCTTACTTGTTCTGACTTTCTTTTCGATTTATTCCAGAAGAACCTATGGCAGCTATTCACAGATACATCCCATCAGGTTTCTCAATGCATGTATTTCTTTGACATCATTGCACTACGTAAAAACACTTTCATTCTCTTTTTTTTTTTATGTTGCTTTGGAGAATACAGCAGGGAAGACCATTAAAAAATCTCATTCATTCTGGGCACAAGTTTAATTATAAGGTTCCCTGGTATGTGAAATAGATAGATCTAGCGGTGGGCTATTGTAGCTTGGAGCTAATTAAAAGTATAGAGAGATACTATTAAAGGAACTAACACGTATCATTTTCACTCAGTTCTGTACATCCTGCTGCTGAAGTGTACAGATATATGGAAGAATATGAGGGTCAGTAATAGAAACAGCTGTCATTCTGCTCAGCTTTAAGTTATGTTTAAAACTCCATGCAGGGTTCTAGGAAAATCCCTCTGTCCATGTTAGACAATTGCCTTCTGCATAGAAAATGTCACACAGCTCGGTAGTTTCAATGAAAGGGCTCACACCTCATGTTTTTTGGCAGGCGTCTCAATGCAAACAGCAGGGCTGTCAGCTCTCAGTTTATTTCTCAAAGGACAGTCACACTTACATGCATTCATGTCAAATTGTTTCATTTAATTTCAACACTATAATGTCAGCAGCTTTGAGGTCCCCTTTACGCACCATTAAGGATTTTGTGTCATTTATCTTTAGAAAAGCTTGTTTTTGTATATCTCTGCTGTCATATTTTACACTCTAATAGATTGAATAGTCAGTACCCCTTGTCTCATTTTCTATTCCCCCTTGCTCCTCCTGAGGACCCATGAGGCAGGTATGCAAAGAGAAAAATGTGTCCCCTGTGAAGATGGACACATTGTTATACTGGGTTCTTTTATCAACTCAAATACTCCCGCCTCCCCAGCCAGTGTATTTTAGTGGAGAATTTTCCTAAATAAAATTCACAGTGCTTAGTTTCACATACTTTTTAGTCTTTGAAAAGATCTTTCAAAGCTAGATAAAAGTTGTGTTTTTATCATTTTGCCAGTGGCTTCTCATACCTGATTTTTTGTTACTTTTAGAAACATCCCAGTAAGGTGACGCTCCCACTCTGGGTATCAATCAATACTGTCTGTAATGTATTTATGTAATTTTCTGTCAGTGGGAGCTTTTTGCCAGTCCAGCGGCATTCCTTTTATTTATAAACAGTTAAAAAAAAAATGACTTTTTTTTCTGAAGCCTGTGAAAAGCAACTCTGTAGAATCTATGGAATTTAAAGAAAAATTAAAATAGCAAGAAAAATAACTTTCTGAGGAAGCAGTGGTAAAGTTATAATGCATGGACCCTGAAATAAAGTTTGGGCCGGCTCCACCAACTACTTTCAAGTTTAATTACCCACATTGCTAACAGGCTACAATGCAATGTCCCCACCTATTTTTGATCTTGGATATCTAAGTCATTTATATCTCTGAAAAGGAGGAACAGGGGTGATCATCTGCCGGGGTCAAGCCAGTTCGATGACCTGTCTCGACTTAGCACTACATAGAATATTATGTATATATGCAAAGTTTTTATGCTAGAAAATGTAAAAATGAAAGAAAAGAGAATTAAAAACAATGATGAAATTAATACTTGAATTAATCTGAAGATACAAAGTAAGGTTAAAAAAAGACACAGGTCTGTAAAGTTCAACCTATAACAAAAGTAAGATACCTTAGTTTGTCCTCGTTCTTTCAAACGAAGGTGAAAAACCCATTTAAAGCTTGGGTCAAGTTCACTTTAAAGTATAACTGTCACCTCAAAATAAATAAATCACGATCTATCAGGGATCTCATTGGAAGAGCTATAATGTCAATTCTGTCATTTATCCCCGTCCAACTCTGAAAGAAAAGTTGGGCTGACAGGGAAGATAACAGAGAGAAATGCTGTATAAAGGTACTTTTTTTAAAACTATATATTTACAAAAACGTTTATTTCATTAGTAATACCTAAATTAGAGTTTTGAGGTGACAGGTGCACTTTAATGAAGGAATAAATTCCTTCCTGACCCTAAGCAGCCATTGGACTCAGTCAACATGCTACTAAATATTCATATTGCATCAAATAACTATCCAAACTTTTTCCCATGCACTCCAGAGATTTTGCTAAAACCAGTTTTCATGGAAGACTATATCACAATTTAAACCCATAACAATAAAGAATATTTTTGCAGCTGCAGATTAAATATTTCCTATTTCTGCCATAGAGCTTACCATGTGTCTCTTGTGTTTTCCTAAAATGAAACTGCTAATCACAATATCTCTTATAAAAACAGTTATATATTTGAATAAGATGATCAAATCACCCCTCAATAACCTTCTCTTAAGGCTGCATAGGTTTAAGTCTCTACTCAGAATTGAGTTCTTCCATTCCCCTTATCATGTTTGTTGCCCTTCTCTGAAGCACTCTCTGAAACAGTTTTCTGCTCCAGTACTTCTAGATCCCACTCAACTTCACATAGTTTTACCACTTAACATGTATGATGCTAACAGTTTTTTAGCCCTAAAATATATAACTTTACATTTGCCTACACTCAATATCATTGACCATGTGGTTGTCCAGTCATTTAATATGTTAAGGTCAGCCTGAACATGCCATCTTCCTCCACTGACTTTATTTCGCTGTGCAGCTGTGTGTCATCTGCAAACACACAAACAGTATTTTGTATACTACTATATCATTTAAAAACAGGTGAAATAATAATGGTCCTGAAACAGAGTCCTATGAGAGTGGGCCATTCAGCAGCATTTATTTACCATATCTCTATGGAAACAACCGTATTATCAGTTTTCCATTTATTTTCAAACTGCTTTCACAAACCAATAGATTTTAGTTTATAAAGCATTGCGTTTGTCTGGAAAAGTCTCAAACTCTTTTGCAAAGTCAAAACATATTATATCCACAGCTACATCTCTCTCCAAGTTCCTACTTACCTCCTCACACAAGGAAATTGACAATTTGTTTGGACACATCTGTCACCTATGATGTCAATCCATGATGACTATCACTAAAACCACATGTTTCTGTTACACACTCCTGTACATGTATCCCTTAATAAACCCTCAAATATTTTATCTATGAAAATGACGGTCAATAGTTACTTGAGGAAACATTGGCGCTACATTTACTTTATACCATTCCATTGGTACATTGTCACTCTTTGGGGAATCTTTAAAAATTAAGAAAGGAGGTACATAAATTACTGATATTATATTATAACAATATTCCACCCAGCATACTACTGTTATTTACCTTTATCTAACTACCTTTATTTACGCATTTTGGTGAAACCTTTTTTTTGTTACATAAAATATGATGTTATTGTCTTTCCTTAAAGTTATAAACAGGTCGTTCAGCCCTAGTGACCACAATTTCAAATGGTGTAAAAAAAATTTGAAAATGTAGAAAAAAAAAAAATCACCAAAATGTAACAAAAACCATTAGCATGCTGCTCCTCTACAACTTGCTGAAAGGAAACTTTACAGTGAACACCACATAAAATAAATATGTTATACCATCTTCCTAAAAACAGACTGTACAGATGTAGCAGGGACGACATTGTTCCATTCTGTAAAGCTAGTTTTGTCACTTGACATAATTCATGTGTTAACAATGGTTTCTCCAGAGGACCTCAGCTACTGTTATTATCTTATAATGTTTCAAAATTAATCCTGTCACAGAGTGTTAAATGTCAAAGTCAGCTCAGTTACATTTGTCATTGTGTTTTAAATGTTTTTTTTTTAAGCACAACTACAAATGTTTGTTTTCTAGAATCCATTTGTCAATAGGCACATTTGATTCCAACACTGATCTAGTGGCATATGCTTGCTGTAATTCTCTCCCTCCAGACCTTCCTTGGCAATGTCTAGTGTGTTGAGATCTATAAACTAAGTACTAATTACTGTGAATTCAAGTCATTTATAGTCTCCCAATGTTATCTTTCTCTTTTGCGATGTTGTGCATAAGGCAATGTGACAAGGCTCTTAGCACAATAAACCATTTCTTTCTCTGATACTTATAATGACATTTATTTTGTGAAAATCACAATTTGCTTAGCATGCCTGTATAAATTAAAAATCCATGGTAATTACCCTTCCCACCTTTCTTTTGCTTCTTACCATTCTTTGGTACTTAATCTAAATCTATATGCTCTTTGATAAGTCAAGTTAGAATACTAAAGGAGGTTTCATGTAAGAACTTGTGGAAATTGGATTTTTTTGCAATATTTTCTTGTACTTTAAAGACACACACACACACACACACATACAGTATATATATATGTATATATATATATATATATATAGAGAGAGAGAGAGAGAGTGATTTATTTTACTTGTATATATGTGTAACTTAAACTCATAAATTTATTTTAAAGATCTATCTAAAATATGTTTAGATTTAAAAATCTAGTTGAAATAATTAGCTAAACATTTTTTTCTTACACTTTGAATGTCAGGATATCATGGATTCTTTATCCATTTCACAATTTTTTGATCTAGTGCGTATCAATTACCCTTGTGTCTCTATCAGTCCTCAATGGTTAAGGTGTCTCATTAACCTCAAACTACTCAGACTCTAAATGTAAAGAATTACCGTAACCCCAGTTACCATGTCACTATTCTAACAGGAGAGCCCTGTAGTGTTCTGTCACATACTTTACCTAAGTTCCTCTATGTTCCCAATGCTTCTGAGAGTCTTCCACTCTCTTAGGCCCACATAGCCTCCACTACAGCTTTCTGTATTACAGTATTGTTTCACTACCTCACATGTGCTGAATTGAGGTTAAAGGAGAACTACAGTGGTACACGAAGTGTAGAAACTAGATCGATCTGGGTATGTGCAGTTTGCATGTTTCACCAAAACTCTTTGGTGGGGGCAGGTCTAGGGGAGGGGCCAATGTCACTTACATAGACCAAGAAGTGAGAAGAGCAGCAAAGTATTAATCTGGCGATCTTGGGCTAAGGATCGTCAGATGAATACTGACCTAGCAGCAATACACTTCATGTACTGTATGGTACAGGTAAGTATGGTTTACAAATATAGTTCCCCTTTAAACATGCTTACTTAAAAATGTAACATGTCTTTTCAATGAAAAATGGCCATATATATATAT
>WMED01007809.1:319-17369 GCA_019650415.1 Pipa parva | reverse complement strand
GGACCCTTCTGACAGGCTCCCTTATATAGCCAGGGAGTCTGTCAGATGATCGCGCCTAAGTGATTCAAATATCGTGCCGCCGCGACGTGCGCACTATGACGTCAGTGCGCATGTGCGGCGGCCGCAACCCGGAAGTCCCACGGCGCCGCGATGCCTGACGCTGGAGCGGACCGAGCGGGTAAGTATTAATCCTTACAGTGGGTTCGGTACCTCAAACAAGGTTAAGAACCACTGGCTTAAAAAAATAATTGCATTAATTGCAAAGTTAGGAAAATATGGGCAAAAAGGAAGAATCATTTGCTAAGCAGGCAAAATAGTAGAAATGTGCTAAAGAATTAACACTTTTCTTAAATACCCTTATCAAGATATTGAAAACTGGTAGCAACTCTCCAGATTATATGCCTCCAAAGTGTGCCGAAATCTGCTGGACAGTCCCATTTTGTTGGGTCCTGTACTGCAGTCCTGGGTCCCTTGCTTCAGTCCTGAGTCTCTGACGCAGAGTGTACGTTCCCAAGGTGTACCCCTGCCCCATATCTGGACTGGTGATTGGCTTGTCACTGGTGACTGCGCCAACCAGATCTGTACGTTACTCTTGCTATTTTCTTCTTTATGGCCTAGCATCCATAATTAACCTCAACCACCTAAAATACAAAATACAGAATTACAAGAATATTACATGAAGCCAGGGACACACAAAAAAAAGCTCTTTCAGACTTTTGTATGCAATATACAGTACATGGAAAATACAATATGCTATGTGTTATTAGCGTCAGTCCCTGACATAACCTACAGCATAGATTGTGTCTTCACACATGCCTATTTGTTTTTGTTCTGCTACATATTTTTGTTTGAATTTCTGTAAAAATTGTAAAATTAAAAGAAAAGAAGGAAAATGACACAATACTTTCATGCTAATGAAAACAGTTTATTGTGATGATTACACTTTGAACTTGAATCATTTACCTTTACATCATCAGTTCTCTCCTTTTTTCGTAGTGGAAACTCTCCTGGAGAATATATAAACCAGCTTTAAGGAATTGTAGCAGAGTGTACAGTTCAGATATCTAGCACTTGTCTTCTCACATAGAAATCAGTAACTATTCTTTATGATGTCATGTGATATAATACAAGAGCGTGCCCTATATCTTCGACTCTACTTGACAGCATGAGATGGCAAAGCTGAGTCATGCATCTTTCCTCTTATCTACTGCCCACATAGGATACAGGGAGTCAGTAGGGCACATTAATTGCCTTGCATGGGAGTGACACTGCCTGCAGTGATTCAGATAATGCGACTTTATAGACAAAATTGTCAATATTCCCATATGAGGGGAAACAGATAGCGCAGGATGTACAAGTGACCAATTATGTATAGAAGAATTCTCATGTTATTATGAAAGAGAGTTAAAACGAATGATAGCGTTTTATCAATACATATAAAAAATAAAAAACATACAAAAAATCTAAAATGTATCTGTGAAGACAAATAGAAGCTGCATACTGTATTTTAGTGTAACTTTTCAAAACTCTACTTTATCAGCTGATAGGAGCCTCAATTGCTATTGTGTAAACAAGATATAGAGTGGGCAAACCCAGATCCCCTGCACCATTTGAAATGCACGGTAACCAGAAAGTGCAGGATTATGTTTAAAGCAGACCAACAATTAGTCCTCCATAGTGCATAGACAGGATAGGACAGTCTATTCTACAGTGGAACTTATTTTACAGCACTTAAATCACTAATTTCCATGTGCTTGAACTCTATTCGAAGCAACATGACAGCTGCCATGGCTGAGTAAGCTCATTTTATTGGATTTTTATTAACATCAACTATAATGTGTATAAATAATCAGTTCTATATTACTATATTATAATTGACGAAGTGCTGGTTTCGGGGCTGTCAGGTTGTCTTTAACAGACCTTTCAGGTCTTCTCAGAACATGGCGATAAAAGCATTTTTAACAGAGCATAATAAAAAAAAAACACTGTTTCCCCACCTTTAAGTGGTTGGAAAACATTTTTTTTTTAAATTTTTATAAATATCCCCTGTTATAGGTTAGAAATACCCAGGATGCTAATCATAATGAGGTTGCGACACTTGTGGGTGCCACATAAAACATCTGAAAATGTTTTCTCTGTAATAAATCTTGTATAAAAGACCAGTAGCACCAGTAAAAGAAATATACAGTTTGGATACAAGATGACTGCAACTACAAGGAAATAAAGAGTAAGCACGAAATAATACAAACGAGTCGTAACATTTTTTTAAAATCAGCATTATGTTGGAATAACTGCCAGTAATTCAGATAGAATATTTTCAGTGTTCTTGGTTCTTTACATAAGCCAAACAAATTAGTTGTTGAACACCTGCGCTTTAGGTTTATGCAGAAACTTGGTTTAGTGTTTGGTGTCCTAGATCAGCTGCTCCGATGCACAGACCGTCAAGGTATTCAGATAGGGTAAGGGAGCGCTGCGCTTCTTCTAGGATAGAAGGGATAGTGCAGGTCACTTAGGTAAATGTATGAGTAAGTGAAAACCTACTTACAATTTTAAGGTTAGTTTGCACCTTGGATTACTATTATGTGAATTCTTAACATAAGCACCTACAAACATGAATGCATAGTTTGTATTTTTAATCATTTTTTTTTAAATGAAGCAGTGTTTATTCCTTTTTATTAAGTTCCAGATGAGAATCTTTTTCTTTAAAGGAAATCTCCAGACTCAGACTAAGGGATTGCTCTATCGCTGCCTCTGGGGTAATTCCTTCTCCCTGCAGGCTGTGATCCTCTTCTGTTCCTGTTGTGTTGAGCAAGCACAGAAGCAGAATTTTATATTATATTTTCTGTTTACTTATAAATAAGCCTATTTCCCTTTAGATGTATGTTCTCATATCCATTGCATGCATTGGACTAGTGTACTAATATCCTTTGTAAACTCTTATTGCGCATTCTACCACTTTACAGATTGCAATAACCTGCACCCGTAAAGTCATTTTCTTTCAATACAGATGTGAACAGCGTCAATGTCTTAGAGGTTTGACATTCCCACTTTCAGTCTGAAGTGAATTGCACTTATTGTATTCTTCTCTTGTAAGAATGTATGTGTTTAGCCCCGTGCCCACGGATCTTGCATTACAGCTGATGAATATGTCTAGCCTTACATTATGTTGCTATATGTGTCAGTCTGCTCTTGGATAATGCACGCGTGTGTATATAAATGAGGCAATGGAACAGACATTACAATGATTTCACTTTGAATCTGACTCATCGTCAATACGCAGATTTATCCAACCACCTCAGTTTGCAAAGTACAGACAATAAACATTGGAAAACAGAGGCAGCAGTAAATCCTTGAAAGGTGTCTGTTGATGTACTTATAAAGGGATAGCAGATCCTTATGAGTTAGTCGGCAAATCTAGGGGGTAATTCAGCAGGGTGCGAACTCACCTTGCAATGCTTCGATTCACTTCGCAAAAATGGTTACACACTGGCTTCTCTCCTACATGCACACATCAGTGCACGCTTTAAAGGTATTCCAGTCTCCTCGCGACCACTCGAGTCACCTCGCGTGACTGGAATAGAGGAAAATGGAACAGAGCTGACCTCAGTTACTGGAAACAGACAATTTCCTGCAAAATGAGAGCACTGAGGGGCAACTTGGTGAATTTGCTCTAGGGCCCATAATGATGTATGTACTGATGTATGTATGCAACTGGTCAGGTCGACCTAAAAAATATTTCATACGACACAAAGTATAGGTTGAGCTAAACTCTAAGGCCCTAATTCACCACTGTGCGAAGTGAGCCGCGAAGCGTTCGGCTCACTTTGCACATGGTGTTATGCGCATGCTGCGCGATCATCAGCATGCGCATTAAAGGGATTCCCCTCCCGGCGAGAGCACTCGAGTCTCCTCGCCGGGAGGGGAATCCCTTTAAAGCGCTCGCTGATGTCTGCGTGCAGGACATCAGCGGGCGCATAATACCATTTGCGAAGTGAGCCGAACGCTTCGCGGCTCACTTCACACAATGGTGAATTAGGGCCTAAATATGTTGCACTCAGAACTAAATATTATCAAAGTATGGAGCTGTTGTGCTTCCTCCAATCAGACCTCTCAAATTACAATTCAGTCAGAATCTGTTTGGAGGAGTCCCAGTCTAAGCTTCCTTATGTCACATTGCTATGGAAACGTGCATTCAAACAAGGTAACAGAGCTTGGTGGATCTGGAAATCATATCTTTTAGCGTTCATCTCAGACTGTCCCCTGCTTCCTTTCCAGAGTTTTTTAAGTAGGCCTGACAGATCCTTTTTAAATATGATCCCACAATCTGAAGATTCTGTTGTTATTACAGCAGCTCCATTAGCCCTATTTTAAATGTATAAACAGGCCACTCAGCCAACCAATCCTCTAGTGATATTTTTATGAACCTATCTGTTTGATAAATATTTATACAACTGATGCAATTTTACCAACACTGCCCTCTTCTGGTTGAATATTGCTGTTTAATGGTTGGCCAGTATTAGCCTCCCCTGTCCTATACTATTATTGCATCTGTCTTCTTGAAATGTAGCTTAATTTTTCAGTTGTAATAGCACTTACTAAATTATCAATAATTCATAAAAAGCTGTTATTTCAGAGTACGGAAAATACATTTTGCTCTTCAGTATCATCTCTAAGAAAAAAAAAATCACAGTGCGCATTACTCAGGGCTTTGTGGGCATCAGATTAAATAGAACACTGCTCGTTTAATGCATTATTTAATTATTACACAGATGGAATACGTGGATGAAATGCAAAGATCTATAATAGTTGTCTAGGCAGCCTTGCTGTTCACTCATCTGTCCATCATGCTGTAGATTTCCAAATAAGTATTCTTTACAAACAATGTATTGGATAATGTTACCGATATTATTATAGTCTATGGGGAAATTTGGCGTTAACCCAATGATAACATTAGCCTGGGTAATAGGATTCAGGCTTAAGTGTCAAATGAAAAACTGATTATAGGGCATTTCAATCTTACAATTAATTTTCATATTTGATTAAGACTATCATGTTGCTGAACTTTATATTCCCCAGTGTTCCCATCCTGAACAGAACCTTTTTTTTCTTGATATACTGTAAATCTCTTGAAAACAATGAAGGCTGATGAATTAAGTCTTTTCTGAAGTCTGACTGGTTTAATTAAAGGGGCTGGACAATGGAAATTTTTAAAGTGCTTAAAGAGCCTTTAACACCTTTGTTACACCATTGTATTATTTTAAGTTTGCTTTTCATCCTTGTGGATTCAGCCATATTTATCTGTTAAACAATGACCCCTGCCTAGTTTTATCATTTTTTTAAAGGAACTTTAGCAATACATATTCATAAATTAAGCATAAAGCAAGACCAGTTCAAGTGCAGCGCAAGTACTGTATAAGAATAACTGCCCTTCCAGTCCAAATAGCAATTTTCTTTTTCTGGTGTTAGTGATCCTTTAACTTAAATTCCTTCCATTGGAAACTGGAGAAAATGTCCAAACACAAGACAACTGTTCTTTTCCACATTGTTTAGGAAATGACCACAAAATATCTAAAAAAAGAAAACTCCTGTTTGATATAAGTTGCGAAGCATTATGGGATATTAACTTCAACAGTAGACTGGAAATCACACCTGATTTCAATATACTTTAGTTTGCTCATAAAGAGTATATTTAGTCTGTCAGTTACCTGTAGATGTTTACAGATAGAGAAAGCATAGGCTTTTTAGTACTAGAAATAAAGTGCCCTCTTAGTCTCAGCGGGATGAACTATGAAATGTCACCTGCGTGCGCCCCACCATGAGGCTTTCCATTCCTTCTCCCAGCTGCTGCGGGAATAAACATGAGTTTTACAATTGACCCCTGAAGTGCCTGATGAATGCCAGGCTGGCCATCACTTTAGAATCTCAATGGGTTAATAAATATCATGCACTGAAATCTGTTCATTTTCTCACCGTGCGCTAATGAGATACTGTTAATAGCCTTTATAAATAAATGATACACAGATTGTCACAAACAGCTCTTGTCACGTCTGCAGCAATACCAGTTTATTGCCTGATTCATTGTTTTGTTTGAAATTTTTAAAGTAAATTACCGCTGATGCGCAAGTTGCTCTTACATAATAAAGCGTATTTCCGAGATAAATGTTTTTATTTTGCAATAGAACAATGTAACAATATAACAGACACATTTCTTTCAGCGGCCTCCAGAAGCAAAATAAGCAATGTTGTTCTGCTCTTTGTTAAATATTTAACAATGGAAAACTTTGTAACGACATTGGGCCCCTATTTGATAAGCATTTTTATTATTCTCTTATCATCTTTACCGTATCCCCTTTTTATATGCAGATTTTGACTGGTATTGCAATTTTGTGAATACTTTTCGCATTCCTTAAAAATCCAATGAAAACTATCTTTTTCTCCAGTTTTACCCCTTGATAAATGCTGCTTGTTTACAGGAATATGGTATGGATTGGGGGTTATTTATAAAAGTCAAACATAATGGTAATATTGCATTAAAAGAGAACTATAGACTTGTTTTTCCAAGGGGTGATTTACAAGGCAGAAGGGGGAGATACTGTCCAATCAGTAATTTAAACTCCAGGGCTACCCCTGCTCTCTGTACTCCACCAATGTCTTCTTGTCTCTTTATTTCCTCTTCCTGTCAGTTTTGCTGAATGGAGCAAGTGCAGTAGTGTTACATCAGATGTTCTTTTAAATTTATACTTTTACAGAAAGTAACATATTTACTTTCAAATATTTTATTCATGTGTTTTTGCTTTTGTTTACTTACTATACCAGTAATTCACAAGGCTGCACTTTCCTTGGTTCTAATATATCAGAATATTTTTTATCAGGTGTATCAGGATGATATATTTTGCTCATTGTTCCCTTTAAAAATTTGACTAATGCAAGGACCTTCAAGCTGCTTCTTTCATTACACCTTAAAGACAAAATGAAGTCACCAACAGTTATTTACTCGTCTGTTTGTCACTGTTAAATGGCAACATGTGGAGTTTAAATATTTTTAGCCCTTTTCCATTTATGGCTGCTTTCTTAAAGAAGTGCTTCCTCTCTTAGCTACTTCTTCTTGACAGTTCAGTTTGAAATCTTCAGTTATTGACTTGACCAGGAGGCTTTAGAATTCTGGACAACCAATCAAAATCTCACAGAAGTGCAACATGGAGAGCTGTGGGCCACCTAATTTGAAATTCCATTTTGCTCAACTGAAGAGGAAGTTGAAGTGATCATCAGCGAACGCTTTAAAGGTATTCTAGTCTTGCGAGGCGACTTGAGTGGTCTCGCCAAGACTAGAATACCTTTAAAGCATTTGCTGATATCTGCGTGTAGGACATCAGCGAGTGCGTAACAGTCTCTGCGAGCTGATGCAAAGGATCGGAAAGTGAGTTTGCACTATGCTGAATTACCTCCCTAGAGTATCATGAAGAACTGATAAATTCATAAATCATATCTTTCTCTTCGAACCAAGAACTGGTCAATTTACCAAAGTAGACCTGTTCTTCCAAGTGTGTTTTGATTGCAACCCCAGCTGTCCATTAGTCTTATACTGGTATTATTCCAGAATTTTCACAGTGACATGGATACATTTTACAGAGAGGGCTGCTATTTCCAGCAATAACCACTGAGTTAATTAGGTTTTAATGTCACTCAGGCATGTGTAGAAGAAGATATTTTTATACTGTATTTTTTGCTTTCTGTCATTGCAGAACATTCTATTAGCAGGTTGCTATGATAAAATTCACATGTGTTCAGCTCATGTTACAGAAATAGCTTCTCTTGGGTCTTACATTGCCTTATTCTTTGCAGCCCAATGTGGAAATGTTCAGGTAATAAGATTTGAGAGGTTGGTTCAGTTGGGGGAGTAATGGCAAATTTAAACATGTGGGGGTCACATTGTGATCTCTTACAAACCAGTACAGCCTGCATGTTTAGATATTTTAAGTGTTTTGCTTTGTAGGTAATTGGGGCAGGGATGACCATCTTCCTTTTCAGGGGATTCTGGGAGTTTTAAGTCAACATTTGGTGTAGGGAAGCAGGATTAAATTTCTTTCACTAGCTACAAGAAAATGCTAAATGCAAACACAAGAAATCTCTCAGCTAAGAAGGTGGAGAGGTTGGAAAAGATATCATGTGCATCACAACATCATTCTCCTTTAACAGAATTTATTGGCCAACAAAGAAAGCTGAAGCTAAGCTACCCCTTTAATGATCCAAGTGGATCTGTAATGAACCAAACTTCTGCTTCTGCAACCAGGACATCCCACACCAACAAATGTTTGGTTTCTCTTCCATTAATTCTTTACAATTTGGGTGAAAATAAAATGTGCACAAAAACCTTGGAATGCTGTATTTTGTGGGTAATTGAACAAAGTCTCAGATTATCTCCACCCCTACCTAATTCTTGCCACGTTCCTCCAATCAACAATCTTTTAATTGTCCTCTGTATCCACCTATATTCTTCATCATTTTCATGTAGTTCTGTATATTGGTCCCTTCATTTGGCAGCTTTTTTCATTACCAAATGTAGTAAAAGGAGCCTTAGTGCAGTGATGAGCCATACCTTCCCAGTAGCTACACCTCTAGTGCATTTTGTACTTGACTTAAAGATAATTATACAGTTTTAGGAAACTTTTCCTGTGACATTTGCCAAGACCTCAATGTAATGCTGTTAGTCAAACATGTTTTTTTGAATAAAATGAGTCCAGAAAATGAAATGCAAACAGTCATATCCCTTTGGGTGCTTCCAAGCTCTTTTTTAGGTTGTTGGTATGTTCTTAGTGTTTGGCTAAGCTCTTAAAGTGCAAATATCATGAGTTTCTGATTACAATGCCAGTTCCTGAGAAAGTAGCAAAGTCAGAGCTTGTTGAAGATATTTCAAGGTATATTAAACTTTAGTTTCCAAAGGTGTCCAATAAAGTCCCTTTTGGTTGAGCAGAATGATATTAAAGGGAAAGTTAATCTTTTTCTGCAGTGGCAGAGTGAGCAGGCATACTCATTAAAACTAGAGAAGCCATTTTGTTCATTGATTGACAGATCGCTGTATGTCTGCATGTTGCTTTGTATTTAGTTATTGCGAGGATATCAGATCTGCTTCACTACATTTTATATTGTTTGCATAAAAACAAATATGAGCAGCACTTGTGTTTAAGAGAATAGAGAGCAGATAACTGTGTCAAATCAAATCACAAGGTTATATGTCAATTAAGAGTGAAGGGTGGAGCTGACTGCTTTACAACTGCTTCTGTAGGTGGATAGTGTAGGTGTTTGTAAGGAGCTTCCGAACAGCAGTTGTGGGCCCAGCATTACCTCATGTACAATAATTCCAAGGGAATGCAAACTAGAGGGTTTGCAATATTTTCTGGGTGTGGGTGGATGTGTGTGCAAATTTGTGGATGTGTGTGCAAATTTGTGGATGTGTGTGCAAATTTGTGGATGTGTGTGCAATGCAGCCCTGCTCAACAAGAGGAACTGGAAATTCCCTTGTAATTTTTACATCATAGTTACAGATAATCAGTAATTAATCATCAAATGCTAATAATGTTACATAGATGCCTGTTTGCAGTAGCAAACATACAGGTCCCAAGGTCCTTTTGCAGAATCGGCACCGAGCCCCCCTTCCCTCGCTTCTACAACTCTTTACCCCCCTTGTGCCCACAAACCAAAAATGTTGAGTTACCAAAATCTGGAAATCACTGGGCAGGTAAACTGTGGGACTACAGAGAGTAATTGCAGCGGAGGGGTCCCTGCACCCCCGGACCAAAACGTTTGGCACGTGATATAATATATGATGCATGTTTTTGAGTTCCCAAAGAGCCCAGGATACACAGTCAGATCTAGAGCTCTGGGATTAACTGACAGTGGTGTCAATGAGGCTAGTCTGCACTATCCAGCATTACCTGGTTAAAGATCTTGCTGTACACTGCACTGTAGCAGCCACAGCTTGTTGAAATGGTATCAAAACACTGTCCACTAATAAAGGGACTAATAAAGGATGATGTTTGAATTTTTTTTTGGCTTCAGAGACTGCCCAGTATACAGTGTTTTCATTATTAGAAATTTAAATAGACCTTGTGTGTCATTTTATTTGTAGAGTTTGAATATATATATATATATATATATATATATGTCATCTTTCTAGTGACATCACTGTTTCATTGTATTATTGTTTTGCTGTATCTGGAACAAGGCTCATGTATAAAGAAATAATTCTATTTTTCTTATTCATACAGGAACGGGTAGAATATCTCTTCCTCATCATTTTTACAGTGGAAGCCTTCTTAAAAGTCATTGCATACGGGCTTCTATTTCATCCCAACGCATACCTCCGGAATGGCTGGAATCTGTTGGATTTCATCATCGTAGTAGTAGGGTAAGTACAGACTTTAGCCATCTTCCAGTCTCTCCCATATGTAATATTTCTGCCCAGGCTGCAAAGCATAAGTTTATTGTATCATGGACAGGCAACCTTTGATGTGGAGCTGTGATTCGTGGCATTGTCATCTTTCCGTGCCTTCATGCGGTTGCTCAAATCTCATCCTTATAAAGACATACAGGGGAATTCATCAACAGGGGCAAACTGTACAGAGGTCTAGTAACCTATGGCAACCAATCAGAAGATGCATTTTATTATTCTTGCTTCCTTATACCATAAAATACTGAATGCTGATTGTTTGCTAGGGGTTTCTAGACCTCTGTAAACGATTATCACTGTTGATGAATTCCCCTAATAAAGTAACACATTCATAGGACCAACTGTTTTAACCTGTTCTTATCAAGTGCGTACGCATTATGTATGCAGAGAAGGTAGCTGCTACTGTAGCCCATACCAGAGAAAGAGCCCAAAACTGATTCCAGCTGCCAAAAACAAGACATTTCTTGTAAATTTATAGTACAAATTTTTCTCTGGAGCCCATACCAGATTATGCAACTGTTCTTGTCTATTTCAAGCTGAACCTTATTTTCAAGTGAGGACAATGTTAAAGGAAAACTAAAGTTTATTAGTTCTAAGGGAAATTCTTAAACTGAAAAATCCTCTCCTTTCAATGCAAAGCTGATAGCTTCTGCTTTACACACTGCTGCAATCCTCTTCACTTTCTGCTTCCTGTTGGATTTTCAGCGACTTATGCAAGCACAGAAGCAGAATTCTGATGTAAAACTGATTGCAGCAGTGCATAGAACAGAAGAGATTGGCATGTTATAGAGAGCAGGAGGCAACTACTGAAGCCTAAAACCCTGTCAAGAGAAAAAGAAAGCTACAAGTTACTCAGAACAGAGGCAAGTATTTTCCTCTCTCACACCTTAAAGGGTATGAAAAGTTTGGCTTAAAACATTATTTATACCTGACATATATAAATATAGAAAGCCAACTTAATCATTAAAATGTAAAAACAATATTGGGATCAGTAGTACTTTCATTTTGTTTAAACAGTCCTGCTCCCCCTCTCATTCTGTGTACAGATTCTTCCTGTGCAGTGCTGATAAGCCCCGTCCCCTATACAGAGAGCCAGAATCCCCTCCCACTCTTCTTATCTAAAAAGTCTGATTATAGCCCTGAGCATGAGCAGATAAGACCTGTCCAACTGCATGTGCTGTCCACTGTGGACAGAGAAGGCAGGGAGAGGAGGGGGCATTGCTTTAATCCTACACTGCCCTTACACGGAACATGTTTACAGATACAATGCAGTTGCAGGGGGATATTAAGCCCTGCTGAGTTTCTTAATCAATTTGTTGCTTGACAGTAGGTAAATGAGGCTTTCTTTATTGACAGGGTTTACATACCAATTAAGAATCACCCTTGGTCCTAAAGAACTGGAGTTCTTCTTTAAAGGTTATGTAAACAATGTCTATAAAGAAAGCTTTATTTACCTATTGTTAAGTAATAAAGCAATTATGAAACTTTTTACTCACTTCTTAAAGGGGACCTTAAGGTAAAAAAGAAGAAAGACTTGTTAGAAACCTTATTTGAAACCTTACCTCATATAGAGGTGTATCGCTACAGTCACTGTATGAGCTGTGCTGTAATTAGCTGGCATCTGATGCTTGTTCATCAGCGCGCAGGCCGACAGAGAAGCCAGTGGGAAGCTCCTGCCAGTAGTTTCACCGGCTTCACACATCATCACGTTTATTGCGGGGAGCGTTCTCATTGATTCCTGCAATGAACGTCATGATGTTATAACCATTTATCACCACCAGTGAAACAAGTTGGGAGGAGCTTTGCGCTGGCTTCTCAGTCAGCAACGTTGATGAACAGCATCAGGTGCCGGCTAATTACAGCACAGCTCATGCTGTGACTGTAGATATACACCTCTATATGAGGTCAGGTTTCTAATAAGTCTTCTTTTTTACCTTTAGTTCTCCTTTAATACAACGGAGATCAATATCCCCTGTAACTGCTTTGTCCCAGTGAATGAGTGCCCTGCTGTGTGTAGCCATGTCCCTCATTTCCCTGACTTCCTGTCTGTACAGTTGACCACAGAGGCAGTCAAACAGCTTTGATCTTCACATGCTCAGGGATAGGAACAGGCTTTTTAAATAAGGAGAAAGGAAATGGATTCCACACAAAACCATGCTCTCTGAATATTGAGTGATGTCACTTGATGGGGCGGGGCTTATCATCACTAGACAGGAAGAGCCTGTGCTCAGAAGGGATTGGGGAGCAGGGCTGCTTAAACAAAAGGCAAATACTACTGATTTCAAAATCATTTTTACATTTTAATGTTAAGGTTGGCTTTCTACATGCATACATGTCAAATATAAATAATGTTTTATTCACATTTTTCATGCCCTTTAAGCATTTTTTCCCTTATTCCTAAAGGTGTGGGTGCTTAGAAGAAGGAAGGGTTGGTTATAAAGAATTGTGAGAAAAACAATGAGAACTTCTGCATGAAATGGCATCATCCCCAGCTGAAATAGTTTACTTTTAATTCTCATGATATTTTTACTTTTGAAGAGGCTGCAGATGTTCAGGTTTTATCTACATTTTAATTCCTTTTACCTTTTCTTCTTCCCTTTTCAGGCTTTTTAGTGCTATTTTAGAGCAGGCAACAAAGGCGGATGGTGGCAGCGCCATTGGAGGGAAAGGTGCCGGATTTGATGTGAAAGCATTGAGGGCATTCCGAGTCCTCAGGCCGCTGAGGCTGGTGTCCGGAGTCCCCAGTAAGTAATGATTTTTAATGAGTGAGGTTGTTAGCTTGTAGAGAGGGGAGGATTAGAATACCTACTAATGTTACATCAGTAGCAGTCAGAATAGTAAGGAAGCTGCATTACATAAAACAACTGATTATTTTCCCATCTAAATCTGCTCCTTTTCCATTTCAGTTGATGATGTGATCATTAACCTTGTTACTTTTGCATGTTGTCTTGGGGTGACTTTTGACTCTGCTCTTTCCTTCTCTAAGCACAATGCTACCACTGCTAAAAAACGTCACTATTCCCTTTATAACATTGCCAAGATCTATCCATTTCTCTCTCAGGCCGCTGCTAACACCCTCATACATGCCCTCATCTTATTCCGCTTGGACTATTGCAATGCCCTTCTAACTGGCCTTCCAGTTTCCCATCTTTTCCGCTCCAGTCTATTGTAAATTCTGCTGCTAGAATAATCTCCCTCTGTCCCTAGAAGTCTCCCTCCCAACTCCTGTCTGCTCCTTGGCACCCAGTTAATAAACATATTATTTACAGTGTCCTTCTTTTGACATTTAAATTACTTCACTCTGTGGTCCCTCCCTACATACATATCTTCCATTATTTGCTTGTATACATCTTGCCATTAACTCCGCTCTTCACAAGGCACCCTTCTTCAGGAACCCTTCACTAAGACTGCCCACTCTGGTCTCAAACCCTTCTCACTTGCTGCCCCTTATCTATAATTCAATACCCCTCTACCTCCACCAAGAGCAATCCATCAATATCTTAAAAACTAGTGTCTCCCCAGCGCATGGGATTTTACTTAACTGATCAGTACGGAAAGAGAGAGCACCTTCCTTGAGGGTTTATTGACTGAAGTGAGAATATGACTGTTGAAGTGAATTCTCATCATTTCGGGTGGCTCTGATTCTCTACTCCTTATTCACTAAACAGCAGATTCCCATAGTAAAATCATGACCACGACAATATTCCCATAGTGTAGTGGCAACTACGTCAGTAGCAGTCTATTGTGTACTGTAGTGTGCATCCATCATTAACTGGCAAATTTGCCACATCACAGTTTGCTGAATACCCGAATATGGGAAGTGGAGAGTTCACACCTTTATGAGACAAATTGGACTTTAGTCAATGTTAAATTCTATCATTTCTTTAAAACCGAGTGTGATTATCATAAACCAGTAACTCACAGAGGCAGTACTGAAATTTTATACATTTATTATAAGTACAGTGTTAGATATAATATACAAAATAAAACAACAGTTAGCTAGTCTGGATATGACAGCTACAGTTACAAAAAAAAAAATTAAGTATATGCTTATATCTGTGTGTGTGTTTGTGTGTGAGTATGTGTGTGGGTAAATGTGAAAGCAAGCAAGAGAGAGAGAGGTAGATAGTAAAACAGTTATACCCAGTAACAAAAACCTTCTCTTTACCAATATGGTCAAAACCAGAGGAGTTACACAACCCTGTCCCAATCTTTACTGTGATTTGACTCCTTTGTCTTCCTAAAGTTTTCATGTGACAGCACCATATGCTTACTGATTAACCCTTCCATTACTGGGTAGTCTGAGGATTACATCATATTATACATATGCATATAGTATATTTTACAGTCAATAATCCCCTTAGTCTTTGGGCAAATAAATCAAGAGGTCACTGTGGCCAATACTGATCTCTGAGCATCCAAAGAAAAGCACATACCCTCACAGGAAGAATAGTGTCAGACAAATTCAGGGGCATAGCACACACCTCACAAATGCTGGGGAGTATCAGGTCTCCAGGGCACAGCGGCTGCATTGAACCTTTTCCAGAAGACAACGATGGCCAGTTCTCAGTAAGTCACTGACATGCATACGTATGTATGAATCCCATGAGTCTCAGCTACACCACTTTGAAGAATAATATCCACTGCATGGTATACTGTATTTTACTGTTTATGACCCTGCTCCTACTAGTGTATACTGTAAACTGGTAGCAATATGGTTATAAAGTACCGTATTTTTTGCTCCATAAGATACACCTCTTGAGCATAAGATGGATTTTAAGGAGGAAAATAAGAAAAAAATATTCTGAACCAAATTCCCTCCCTACTCAGTCTGCCCTCATTCCCTCCCTACCCTACCCTCCTTCCTTTCCATGCCTGCCTGCCCTCCTTCCCTCCCTCCCTCATATGCACAAGCAGGCAGCTTTTGGAATACTTACCTTCCTCCCAGCAGTGTACTAGCAAGGCGCCTCCTGTCAGTGTATCTTCCGATTCGACTAAGGTAAGCGGCACTCTATGAGTGCATTCCGCTACCCTCGACTCTTGTTGGCTGTATTTGCTGTGAATCCAAGGTGAACAGAGCCAAGTGGAGTGGAAGATGCAGATGGAGCGCTGCTTACCTTGCTTGAATCAAGAATTGTGCTGACAGGAGGTGGCTCACTAGTACACTGTCCTGGAAGAAGGTAAATACTCAGAAATTTTCTTCAGCTGCTGTGGGACATGTGTGGGGGGTCACCGACAGGCAGGCAGGCACCCCCCCACCCGAGCCCCACAGCAACTGAAGAAAAGGAACATTTGCTCCATAAGATGCACAAGCATTTTCCCCCAACTTTTGGGGGTAAAAAAAGTGTGTCTTATGATAAGAAAAATATGGTACTTCAATACAATTAAGGGTGCAGGAAATACAGTACATGAAATATGTTCACCATTAAACAATGCTTCTTTCCTGTACTCACCACAGTGCAAATTGCTAGTGTTGACGTAAAACTAGATTTTTATTCCTTTTCTACCCTCCTCTTCTTTGGCTTTTCTCTCTATTCTCATTTAAATATTTACCAAAGCAGTCCTCTCAAGTCCCACAGTCCCAGGTCCCCTGGCAGCAGTCCTAAATTCCTGCCCCCCACCCTGTACCTGATCTCTGCAGAGCCTGGTGTGCAGCCAATCACGAGAAGGTGGGCAATGCACCATTGATGTCACTTTAAAATTTTAATGATGTCACTGTTTCACAATCAGAAAAATGTGGGTGGTGCTTTGTGATAGTCCTTGATAGTCCTCTTTTAAAGGCAAAATAGTTAAAACTGATCATTAAGTAGTAGTTTATTCCGATTCCATTTCACTTCAGTTTCTTTCATAAGTTTTTATTTTTTCCTCTTTTGTTTTTCTTTATTTCTTTAGCTTCCACTATATTATTCCTCGCTTTTTCTTTTTTCTCTTATTACTGGATTGTCTATTTGTATGTGTGTCTGCCGTCGCCCTGGCTGTAGTTCACCTCCCAGAATCATGCTGCACAGATCGTTAAGACATTAAAGATTAGAAAAAGGGACACTAAATTGCCCATTTATTTCACAAGTAAAAGAAAAAAGGCAAGAAATGGTGAAAGTCTAATTAGGAAGATGTAATGTACAATCGCAGCCTGAGCATTTATTGGAAAGTAAACAATTATACTGGTGCTCACAGCTCACATACATCTTGTTAAGGCTACAAGGTCCTACTTCTATTTCTTGATTTTTACTGCTTGTAGAACATTGACCAGGACCATCAGGGCCGCCATCAGGAATTTTGGGGCCCCAATTATGTATTAAATTTACCTTTCACAAAAAAAAATTTAAACCCTGCCACTACAACAAGGTACGGTATACTTGTTTGACAGATTAATATGAGTCATTTTGTTAAATCTTTTGGTCAAGTACCGTATGTTTATTACTATAGTGCAAATATGACATCATAAAGGAAAGCACAGTGAACTGTAAACATATACAAATATTTACTAGACAACACAGCATATAACAAATATAACATTATAAAGTGCAGCTGCTAGGGCCACCGGTTCTGTCATATATTCAGCTTTAGTAAAGTCGCGCTGATTCCACATGTCTCTTCGGTGGC
>WMED01007808.1:0-17370 GCA_019650415.1 Pipa parva | reverse complement strand
AATTTCATGATTGCACTATTTCAAATTATTCTAATTCGTTGACCAGCACTTGTAGATTCCCACAAGGCCAAGAAATTCTGAAACAGCAACACACATCAACTAAAGTGGATTGTTTTAACACTATACAAAAAATAAAAAAGCAACACTGAATGGAGGTGTGTGGGTATTACAGCTAATATGTATTGAGGCATAATGGCAAAGTGCAATGTGTCAGGGCATAACCGGTGTGAATCCCTTGTGTTCTTGGAACAACGAAGTAGTGAATACTTATCCATCTTACCATAGTTGAACCTGTTTTTATTATATTTAGCATCTTCTTTATCGATTTTGTTTAGAATAAGTAACATAGAATACAATTAAACTGTGACAGAATTTGATAAACATCTCTATGCAACTGTTTCATTAATCCCATAAGTTAATAAGTGAGATGTAAGGTGAAGTGAAGGCTCTGACAATGAATAATTCAAGTCATTATCAATGTTAAAGTCTACAACTTTGGAAAATATGGCGTTTACTTGTTTTTAAGCCAATATCACTTCATGTAACATGACATAAACCCTTTATTACATGTGCAGGATAAAATATAGACTTTTGGAGTAATATACTTTTATTTTTTCCTTTACTAGCCATTTTTAAGTTATTTAATAAAAAGGTTGTTTGAACTAGGACTGTCTTAAGCACTTTGTGCAAGTAACTGATTAATGATTTGGACATTTATCACTGTTTTGGGGCTACTTTCCCAGACACATGGACCTTTCTTGGGGTAACTGGTATTGAGCTGGGGCTGGGTATGTCTCAGGCATTTTGTTCTGCAATTTATTAGTGTGAAACTGGGACTGGATTTGACTGTTGGCACTAAATCTGCCACTTTGCACAGTATCTGGTAATGCTTCATGGTCACACTACACTGTAACTGTAATACTTTTAAATAACCCAGTGGTTTAAAAAGCTCTTGTCAGCAGTTATCACTAGTACTGGTGGGGAGGGCACCTGTGTATTAGATTCACAGTAAGACTGGGTTGGTTCCATGACAGATACAATTTTAGGCAGATGCAGCCATTGTAAAAGACTAACACGACAAAACAAACACTCTTTGCAAAATAAAAAAATATATATTTAATATTCACTGCATATAACTTTTCAATATACAATAGCAATGGCAGCAGTGAAAAAGCCAGATATTGACAGTGTATTGGCAGCATTATTTCTAGTGAGACAGGTAAAGGTTACAGGGGAATTAACTGAAAATGACCCCAAGATAAACTAAATCCACTGCTAAATAATCCCAGCAGCACTGCTGGAACATCATAACCCTGAGTGCTCAGAATGACCTTGGCTTGTGCCCAGACACAGTGAAACACACAACTTGCCCCATCCTGAGCTCTGCTAGCCCAGTGCCACTTGCCCAGTCCCGCTACTAGCCCAGTCCCGCTACTAGCCCAGTCCCGCTACTAGCCCAATCCCACTAGCCCAGTCCCGCTACTAGCCCAGTCCCGCTACTAGCCCAGTCCCGCTACTAGCCCAGTCCCGCTACTAGCCCAGTCCAGTTACATAACAACCTTTCTTCACACCGGTCATCATTATTACAGGAGTCCAGATCAACTACAACAGACCAGGGGGTTTAGTCACTTTCACCAGCTACAGAGTGCAGAGCAGCTGTGAGCGACTTTCCCGCTGTAAGTCGCAGGTTATTTGCAGCACTAGGACTGCGGACACTCTGCAGCTGGCAGCGTCTCGCGCACATTGAGCATCCCTCCTGAATGACATCACTCTCAGCCAATCCCTGATCGCTGCCTTTACCCCAAACCCTCCGCTCTGCTCCAGCCTTCCCCCAATCACAGCGCGGGGGAGGAGGGTGCATCGCTGCAGAGAGGGGCTGCCTGGGCTGGGGCTGCAGGCATAGCGAGCGGGGGTGGGGGGCTTCCCCAGGTGTTTGGAAGCTGACAGCCGGTGCTTGGCGGTGAAGGGAGGAGCAGCAGCCATTGGAAGTCTGTTTCTACCGCAGCTTATGCTGTATGAGTGTTTATGAACCCATTGCCTGGATTCAGGTAAAGCGCGTTTATCCCGCACAGTGGAGGGGGGAGTCAAGGGCAGAGAAGCGGGGAGCAGGGATGGTGCAGGGCGAGGCATTGATCCCACTGCTTTTATCCCCCAAGGCCGCACTGTCACTGCTTTAATGTCTGTGTGAACTGTGCCAGCGGTGACTGTATGTACCAGGCAGCGGGCAGTGCCAGCGGTGACTGTATGTACCAGGCAGCGGGCAGTGCCAGCGGTGACTGTATGTACCAGGCAGCGGGCAGTTCCAGCGGTGACTGTATGTACCAGGCAGCGGGCAGTGACTGGCATGTTAATGCTTGGCTTGTGTGTGCAGTAATAATTCCCCTCTGCTAGGGATTAGTGAGATTTACACTGTGATTTTCTATCATTCTTTATCCCATTTGTATATCCCATCTATATGCCCATGGAAAGATGGCATCTGTATATCCCATCTATATGCCCATGGATAGATGGCATCTGTATATCCCATCTATATGCCCATGGATAGATGGCATCTGTATATCCCATCTATATGCCCATGGGCATCTGTATATCCCATCTATATGCCCATGGGC
Organism: Pipa parva; assembly: GCA_019650415.1. NCBI lineage: Eukaryota > Metazoa > Chordata > Amphibia > Anura > Pipidae > Pipa > Pipa parva. Next base: position 14,758 of record WMED01007808.1, on the reverse strand, counting down.
ATCTGTATATCCCATCTATATGCCCATGGGCATATGTATATCCCATCTATATGCCCATGGGCATATGTATATCCCATCTATATGCCCATGGGCATCTGTATATCCCACCTATATGCCCATGGGCATCTGTATATCCCACCTATATGCCCATGGGCATCTGTATGTCCCACCTATATGCCCATGGGCATTTGTATGTCCCATCTATATGCCCATGGGCATTTGTATGTCCCATCTATATGCCCATGGGCATTTGCATGTCCCATCTATATGCCCATGGGCATTTGCATGTCCCATCTATATGCCCATGGGCATTTGTATATCTGCCCACGGGCAGATACATATCCAGGGGCACATACATGTAGCTGGAGATTATATGGGAGTGTAAAGGGATAATCAACCCTAGCAACCCCCATAGGAGGACAGACTTGGTGTGGCTTTAACCATTCCACTACTGGGCAGATATGATGCACTGGATGTGACACTGCATAATGAAGGGCTCGGTTCCAGACAATTGTATATTTTCATACTGAACCAGTTTTTGTAGAGCTGACAAGAATAAAGAGTGAATCATGTAAATCATTGGGGGTAGTCGCTAGAATCCTAGCAACCCTCAATCCTAGATCTCTCCAGAGGGATCTTTGTGACTGTCTTTGTCGGATGCATCTTTAATATGAAATGTTAGGAAATGTGCCATGCCTGTACATGGAGTTGCTGAAGTGATCGTTTTCTCTGTCATTGCTGTACAGTAAATGTATGTGTCCATCTACATGCAGAATTGGGTGTCTCAGATTGATCTGGACACTGCTGCAAGGGATCAACGACTGTAATTAGAGGTTATTTCATTCAATACGATTATTATTTCTATGTGTCCGATTTTTACCAAACAGACAATGTTTCTGGTTGTTGGAAGTAAAATTAATGAATAAGATTAAGGGTATTTTTGCAAGCTGTGTGCCTGTTTTTTCCTTTGACAAATCTAGTGAGTGATTGCATTCATTTCATTTTTTTTTTTAATTACTGTATTTTATTAATCACGATACTATGGGGATGAGTGATCTAGTGTAGCAGAGGGTTTTCCTGGTGTGACCATGATGGATATCCCAGTGAACAGATCTGTAATAGATACTCTAGTCTAGCAATTCCCAAGACCCTTTCTGATAATGCTGCTGTCATCCACTCTGGGCGAATGTTTCCCCTTCCTAATGTTTCATTATTGTGATTAAAGTCATTAGCCCCCATATAAATAATCATCCTTTTGATGTTACACCTGAGGATGATATGACACCATACACGTCGGTACAGTTCCTATTGCCGTTTACTGAATTTCAGTTGACACAGACTGCAGTAGTAACACCTGCTGGAGATTAAAATAAAAATCTTGTGAAAATCAGTTGTTACTACAAAGGTTACATGATGATAGTAATATATTTAAAATGCACCATTAGTGCAATCCTACCCAGAAATGCTGCACACATTCATTCAAAATCTGCATGTTTCTATCTGATACAATACCATTGTACAATTAATGTGAAACCATGCACAGAAATGGGTGAATACCAAGACAGGTCCTGACCTCTATTCATGATGATTGTCCTTGTTCTTATCAGCTCACAGAACTGTCTCACGCCTACTACCAATACGCTGCCATATTCTAAAGAAATAACAATGTACATGAAATTGAGAGGGAATATGAAGCTTGGCAAGCAAGACTCTAGTGGCACAACTGAGTTGTTGAGTTGAAAAGCCTGTGTTTGTCATGGTCTATTTGTACTGATGTATAGCAGATTACCAGTCTGAATTAGAAATAGGTCTTATTTTTGCTTTTGTTAAGGCTAGGTTCACACTGGCGTTTTTATGAGCGGCATATACTGTATACGCTGTGCTTAAAAACAAAAAAGCTGCGCCATGTAAAACCTATGAGACTTACCTTCTTCTGGCCACACTAGCATAAGACGCATATATGCCATGTACAAAATGTGGCTAGATAGGAGGAGCCGTGAACGCCAAGGGAGCGTTCACACTGGAGTTGGGTAAGTAGTGTAGAAATGTGTGTCTAGAAAATACTGAAATACTCCAGCGTATTTTCTAGACACGCATTTCTAAATGTGAGTTGTATTTACACCTAGGGGGTAATTCAGCAAAGAGCAAACTTACCCTCCGATCCTTCGCATCAGCTCGCAGAGACTGTTACGCGTTCGCTGAGTCCTGCACGCGGACATCAGCAAACGCTTTAAAGGGATTTCAGTCTCACGAGGCTCGCAAGGCTCTACTCGAGACGCCTTGCGAGACTGGAATCCCTTTAAAGCGTTCACACTAGGGGGTTCACACCCCCTAGTATGAACCTAGCCTAAACGGGCGTGAACCTAGCCTAAACGGGCGTGAATCTAGCCTAAACGGGTGCGAACCTAGCCTAAACGGGCAGTAATGCTTCATTTTTGAAACATCAGATAATAATGATCCTATTCTTCTGCTTCCTATTTATATGTAAGTACTCAAATGTCTTGCAAATCCAGAAATGAACTTCTACCTTCCCGTTCAGTTTCGGCCTGTGTAATGTACATGCTTTTGTAAAAAAAAAAAATATTATTTCTTGCATGTTTCCTTTGCTAAAAAGTCACCATATGGCATTATATAAACTGACTGAAAAAAAAAAAGTGGGGAGACCAATTTCCATGAATCATGCTCTTTTCCATATGTTAGTGATTTAGTTATATTGCACTCTTTAATTATTTAGTATCCTAAATGGATTGTTGAAAATGATCAGGTTTACTATTATAGATAAGTATTACATTTTATGCGCATCTTAGCGCGTAATGTACAATACAGTCAAGTTCGGCAACTTACAAAATTTGCATTGGTGTTGAAACCTATAGAAACCAATCAGTGGATGATGTGGTCATTTTGCTGAATTAAATATATCTTAGTGGTATTTATCAACATTGAAATTGAATTTTTACAATTAATTTTAAATAAAGCAGTTCTGGGTAAAAACTCTAAATTAACTTATTCTTGTGTCTTTTTCAGTTGTGGTAATTAAATGACACTATTTTCCCCTATCCACAGTGTATAATTGTGCAGGGTCACATTAACATTATAATTATATATTTATCAAAGTCATTTTGACCTTTTTCCCACAATTCGATCCGTATTGACTTTTTTTCGCCATGTTATTGCCAAATTTTTTTCCTTTTCGTTGCATTTTCTATTTCCCTCAGTTTATGTAATGCAAAATAAAATTTAGCGATATCTACAGAGGTCGTTATTGATAAATATCTGTGTGTTAATAGCGCTACACTTTACATTACTTTCAGTGGAGCTCCATCTTCCATCCATGTCAATACCGCTGATCTGTTCGATGGGGACTAAACGATCCCCATAGGGAATAATGGGTTTTCACCACCCTCAATCAGATGAACACTTTTCAGGGATAAAAAAGGTCTTAAGGGGCTTAATATATATTGATATCAGTGATAGTGTGGGCCTGCTAGGGCAGCTGGTGCCTTTACTTTTACTGACATGATTATTATGCTGTGGAGCACTCAGGGGGTAATTCAGCACTGTGCGAAGTAAGCTTCTGATCCTTCGCATCACTTCGCACATGCTATTATGCGCTTGCTGATGTCCTGCACGTGAGCATCAGTGAACGCTTTAAAGGGATTCCAGTGTCGGCAAGGTGACTCGAGTGGTGTCGCTGACACTGGAATCTATTTAAGGCGTTTGCTGATGTCCGCGTGAAGGACATCAGCGAGCGGATAACTGCATGTGCGAAGTGATGCGAAGGATCCGGAGCTCACTTCGCGCATTGCTGAATTACCCCCTCTGTGTTCTGCCCCTGTTATTTTTCCTATTTTAGTTATTTTTCTGTTACTTTCTCAGTATTAGTATTTATCAATATTAAAATCTAAAAAAAAAAAAAAGAGAGACATTTTTTCACTTTTATGGTAAAAAAAAAATTGGCCAACTTAGCTACGGAACAGGCAAAATGGAAAATGATTGAATACTTGGTTCCATTAGTGGCTGTCAGGAGGCTGGGATGGAAATTGTCAGTCTTGTGCTTATGAGAAGGCTAGAGTGTATGCATTGTACTGCTTACTTGCTAATATTAGATAAATGTGATCAAAATGTGACTCTTCAATCTGCAGCCAAAACTCACTTCCATCTTATTACAAACCGACCCTCCTGTGTTACAAAGTACCGTGTGCTCAAGAGTAAGCCTTCCCAGGACATTGTATTGCATTAAAATCCAAATATTTTGTACTCTGGAACTCCGAATAAGATAAAAAGTAACTTTTATTCTATATTTTAAAAATTTAGAGCCAGACAAAAGATGCTGTATCATCCTAGTGGTACAGACATAGCATTTTGTGCTCATCAGCGCTTACTCATGTACTACGATTAGAATAAATATGACTTTTTTTTTATTTTATCCACACTGCTAGAGTGCCGACTTTGAAGCATTACTGGCTGTTTTACTGAGTTTAAAATAAACGGGTAATGTAAATGTGTGGGATGTGCTCTCTCTGTTTAATTTATTTTAAAATCTACCCTCAGTGCCTGATTGTGAGATCAGTAATTATTAGACAACCAGATAAGCAAACACATGTGAGCATTACGTAGAATGACATATCATCCAATGCTCAGATAGAATCACATGCCTTTGACAATGCATACACTGTCGAATGAATTATGCAGCTCAATTACAAGCTCCATGATGGCTTCACTTTACTTTAAACTTGCTGATGTCATCTGTGACAGCTCAGAGATTTTGATACTCTGGGAGAAAGATAAGGCATGGATCTCCGTATAAAATAAGACTTTTCTGCTGCAAATAAATTACCTGTGACTTTTATGTAAAAATTTAACTTTAGTTGCATAGCTTGCACAAGAGACATTCATAAGCTACCATACCCTTCACAGTAGTGTTTGTGTGTAGGGTTAATGGTAAATGAGGTTTTGGAGGGTAAACAAATCATCCCTGCTTCCTTCTCTAGTGTGATCACATCCAGAGGTAACCATCATGCCTTGCAGGACAGCTGTGCTTATATCTGCCTTAAAGGAGAACTAATGTACCCTAACCATAAATGATAGGCTGAAACTACAGTGTCTGCTTGCTAGAACCGCTATATTATGAATACGCAAATCAGTACCTTTGGGCTAAGGTGCTATCTTGTATCACTGCTAGTACTAGTATCTCATGGCTACCATATTGGATTTTCATTAATATGCTAATGAACCCTGACACATCATCACACATAGGACCTTATTCATGAAATGCTGAATTGTCGCGTGAAGGTGTTAATTCACAGTTTTTTGCCACATCCCCATCTTTGAGCATTAAGCAAACTCTGCGAAGTGGATAATTTGAGGCTAATTTGGCCGCTTATGACAATCGTGGTCTTACAGAGCACTTTGTAACATTTTATGTGAGCATACACATGTAATTAGCCTATTCATAAAGTGTCGGAGTCTGTTGCAATAGTGAATTTGACTAGATATATTGTATCACATTTGCCAAATTAAAGTAGCGAATCAGGGTGCTGATGGCAGGGCTCCTGCTATCTGACTGACTACGCCACACTATGCAAGAAATGGCTACTGATGCAGTCGGGACATCGATATGGGAATTCTCTGTTTAGTGAATAAGAAGAAGATAATCAGAGTATAGTGACCTGAAGGGATAAGAATTCACTTTGACAGTCAAATTCTCATTTTGATGAGTAAGCCTATTAATGTTTGACTTATTGGAAAAAGTTACATGGTGCATTATCCTGTTATTATCAATGGGGCGTACACTCAGTGCTGGTTTTCACACATTCTCTGTAAGAAGCCAATGCCCAGGACAAAAGCTTTCTCTGCAGGAGGTGGAGCTAAAATACTACAAAGGCTACCATATACCTGTGAAATAATTCATGCAGAAGAAATAGAATCAAGTATGCGGCTTGGAAGGTAAAGACTATGAGCCTCGTTGACTAAAGTCCGAATTCACCTGTCAAATTCACTTTGCTACAATTCGAGTCGCTTTCTAAAATTGTCTCAAATTCACTTCTCAGGATTTACTAAGTCAGCGGTTCTCAACCTGGTTGAGACCGCGACCCCCCTCTGACGTCATCACGCCGCACGGCGTGATGACGTTTCGGCCAAACGTCATCACGTACGCGTGTCACGTGATGATGTTCGGCCGAAATGTCATCACGTCTCGTGATGACATTTACGGCCAACGTCACCCACAGGAACCCTTATAAGAAGGGTTCCTGCGGGTGCTTCCGGGTGTCAGTGTGGTTCTTGACCCCAGTGGGATGGCCTCGTGACCCCCGCCGGGGTCGCGACCCACAGGTTGAGAACCGCTGGACTAAGTGAAATAGGTGGACAGCAGCAATCACTGACAGATGCGTAGTGTGGCATAGCCAGTCAGATAGAAGTAGGATGAGAAGTCATACGGAGTGAAACGAATTTGACTAGTGAAGGGCAGTGATGTCAGTCTCATTGTATCCCATTAACTGTATTCATGTCAATATTCTATCTATTTCTGTTTCATGTTGTCACTTAGTTGCAGTCACCATTGTCACATTTGAATGAATAGTCACATTATGTAATATTGGAGCCCTGCCATCAACCCCCTAATTTGCCAGTCTGAAATGGTGAAGTCAAACAGGTGAATTTGGAGCAGTTCACATAGTCGCCTTCGCACCAGTCCGCTGCTTAGTCAATAGTGGAAGAACCTCTGCATGCACATGCAAAATGATGCAAAGAGCTCTGTAAGTTTGCAACTCGCGTAGTCGCCACTTCCCAGACTTTGCTCAATAAGTCAAGTGGAGAATAGATATGTCAGAGCTGTACATGACTATTCGCACTTTAGTCATTGAGGCTCTATGGATTTATTTTACTGACATGTAGGCTAAATGAACAAATGTAATATATTATAAGACTTTAGTTCTTCTTTAAGTGGGCAGATATATATCAAAGCTAATGGGCAGATATATATCAAAGCCACATACCCATTTAACAAAACACAAAAAACACAAAGGGTATGACAAACCATTGCCAAGTCCAGTCATGTTTCAGTGGTTAAACGCCTGTGGCCATATTTTTGACAGTAAGTGAATGGGGAACCATGCAGCGTTCAGGCTCCTAAGGACATAATCTTCATCCTAGGATGTTTCTAGAGCTTTTGTAATGTAATCCTGCTGTATTACTGGCAATAGTTGAGCAATGTTAACCACGTTTATTGCTCTGCTGTCTGAAGGACATTAAGGAAATATTCACTTTTTCAGCCGCTGTGACGTTCTAGAATTCTAAAAGTGGTATTTTGTTCTAGTTCATGAACTACCAGACTGAGACATTACCCTTCGCTGCTGGTAACATTGTCATTAACTATGCAGTATTCAAGCAGGAAGGAGTTTTAGTTTTAGTTTGCTAAGGATCTATTTTTTATTACTTACAAATAACAGTATGCTACCTTAAAATATATTATCTCCTATTTATGTGTAGTTCTTCAAATTGGCATAAAGAAGGCCAGGTGTTCAAGCAGGTTAACACATTTAAAGGTATATACATATCATAATTTGTACTGTGTAAGCAAAAAGAAATAAATTATTAAAGGCACCATTACAAACACCCCACTTACATGAACGCTAACCAGTGGAAAATCAGTACCCACCTAGCAGTGGGGGATGCTGGTCTTTCAAGAAGGGGAAGCTCACTTTGTCATACCAGGACAGCTGAAAAGACCTGTTACTTTTCCCCACCTTTTGCACCAAATGAATCTGAGGAGTTGATCTGCTGTTTAACTCTAACTCTAAACAAGACTATCAAATGGCTTTACCAAAATCCTGTCCACAACATTCACACCGTCTCACATTATGTACAGCTTGTTACCTAGTTAGCTCCCTAACTGGGACTGGCACGAGGCTAATGTGAAGTGTGTCTGCCCTGTGAGTGCTTTGTAATGGTGGAGGGGCTCAGTAGCGCCTGCTGGACAGAAACTGTGATAGAAGTGCAGTCTCCAAACACAAGCAGCTACAAAAAAAAACACCTGAAATAGAAGCTCGATTTGTCTTTAGTCATTTTTAACAAAGAAAATGCCATTAAGAGTGATTAGGAAAGTCTCCTGTTCAACTCAGTAACAGAATGAAAATTAAAAAATGCTCCTGAAAAGATCACTGATTTCCTCATTTCGTTGTCAATCAAAAAGGGATTCAGCCTCAGACAGATCATCCAATCATCATGCAGAAGCTGAGCGTCCGGGCCGGCCCACTGCCCAATAGACCCCCAGAGACACTGAGCGTCCAATGGGTGGGGCAAAGCCAGGCAGTTATCCAATGACTCGTCCCCATTTCGCTGCACTTTTTGCTTTGCTATTGAACAGTTTAAAGCACTGTGAAGCTGCAGGAATGAGTGAGTGAGAGGAAAGCTGCATCCTTACCAGTGAGAAGCGGATTCTGAACAAAAGTTGAGAGCGTTGTAGCGCATATTTAGTCAATGACATGTACACACAACAGTATATGTTTGATCACGTATTATTTTTTTGACATTTTAGGGGAAGCTGAGCTTCCCTTGCAGTCTTAGAGCAATCGCCACTGCCACCTAGGTATAGCTCAGCTTATGACAGGGGAAGGAGGCAGGGACTGATGGGGATGTGCTATACCCCCCAAGTATCCCGGATTCCGTGGGTCAGTCTCATTTTTCAACACTGTCCCACAGTCCTGGGTTCCTGTCTATAGTTCCCACTCCCCATTCCCTGTACCTGATGGTTGACTTATGTGATAATCATCACAGGTGCACAGCCAATCAGGAGGAGGTGGGTGGTGTAATTGGAAATCACAAGGAACATCAGCAGCAAGGGGAACAGGGCTGTCCCACTGTTCTCCTGTGCTATAATGGGAGGTATGGCTGAGCATGGAAATAAATTTTTTAAAAATTTACTGACTGAGTTGGGAAAGGGACAAAACAAGGTCACATGGAGGCACAAGATTTAACAGATTGGCTGTGGGTTTAGGTGGGAGGACCAGAAAGTAATAATTCCCAACAGAGTAAAACACAGTTGTTAATCATAAGGTAATTCTGCACCATCATTAAAGTACATGTAAGAACAAATAATTGTTCCTTATTTGTGTTGGGAAAAAGGAACAATAAACAGGAAGTAAACTTTAGAACTTGTGGATGTTCCACCTGAATAACAATGGCTGGCATGTGTGCAGAAGCTCACGCTGGGCCTTGATTTTCTTTCCCGTTTGGTGATGTACTTGCTTTCCCATAGTCTGTAGTGCTGTTGAGCTGCCCTGTATTTCCTAACCAGTCACATTGTTGAGTGGGAGGCAATGTGTTTATCTATGTGGTGGGAGGAGGGTTGAAACGATTGGGGCACTTTTATTGTTTTTTTTTTGCCATTCTGACACTTCTAGGAGATACCACAAGTTATTCCATTTCAGTATTTTGTCTGCCACAAACTTTATAGCTGGTAATGCACTTTTTTTGCTGCCTGCTGATAAAACTATTCATCAGACAAACAGGTAAGTAGTGCTAATTCAAGTGTCACTATATTTTCTTTGTTATCTTTTGTCATCTTGCACATAACAGGAACCCTGCCATCAACTCCCTGTTTTGCCACATTGATCTGGCAAAGCCAAACTGGGCGAATTTGGAGCAAGTATGCCTTGGTGTGATTTAGCACTTCGACCAGGGGCGGTTCTGGCCCTATTGGCGCCCTGGGCGAACCCCCCTCCCATACTATGCTGTGCTGTTTAACCCCCTCCCATATACAGTAGTGCTTTGCTGTTTAACCCCCCTCCTTACGTGCTGGTGCTGCCCTTTTCCCTGTCCCAACCTTCCTCCCCTGCTCGGCTCTTTCTGCTGTAGAGATTAGTGTTACAGTGCTTCTCACTCACTCCCCTACATCTTCCTGATCACGTGTAGTAACATCATTGGATGCTTAGATAAGACCTGTTCTACTGCCTGTGCTGTGGAGAGAGAAGCCAGGGAGAGGAGGGGGCTTGGCTTTAACCCTATACTACCCTAACACAGAACGTGTTTACAGAGAATGCAGTTAGAAGGGGATATTGAGCCTTGCTGAATTAAGAGGTGAGTCAGGAATGTCTTAATCACTATGAGGAGAATTCGGGATGGTCCGAAGTGAGGTGCGGAGTGTTCGCCTCACTTCGGACTGACCTGCACTCGCTGATGTCCTGCACGCGGAGACTGGAATCCCTTTAATGCGCTAGCTGATGTCCGCGTGCAGGACATCAGCGAGCGCAAGATCAGTCAGTCCGAAGTGAGGCGAACACTCCGCACCTCACTTCGGACTATCCTGAATTCCCCTCTATATTGCTTGACAATACTGTAGGTAAATGGGGCTTTCTTTATAGACAGGGTTGATTTACCCTTTAAATTTGTACCCCTGAATGGAAATTTCCAATTTCTTATTTGGCTGGGGGGCATTAAAATGTAAATTACAGTTAAAAACTGTAGTAGAAGAAAACAAATTATTTTTTGATATATGAAATGAAATATATTAGTGGTGTATAATGCATGTCAGTTGGACATTTTTTGTATTTGGCAATTATTTTTTTTGTTTGAGTTGACTTGCCATTTGAATTTATAGTCTCCCTTTAACCTCACAAATAGAGTCTACCAACTCCTCACATGTTTAAGTCAGACTGGAACTGTTTTAAGTCACATTTTTGAAATATTTACAGTTAAGGGTTGTGCTTTGAGTCCTATAGAGGAGATGGTTGATTGACTCAGTCCCCATGGTATGAGGAGCGAGCTGGGTCCTTCTAATCTACAGCATCATCCCAGGTAACCCCATTCCTAGGCTATGGATACCTAGTAGTTGTGGAAACCTATATGTTGAAAAATACAGATACATGTATAGATAGAGGACTGTTCAAGTAACATTCGGCAGCATTAACTGACCTACCCATGATAGGGGTAATGGTACCCATTAAGTTGTAATAGGAAATGGTGTGCATTATTTTCTCTTACAATGTCACGCATTTCGATAAACAGAGAAAAACTGAACCGGATAGCTATAAGTAAAAATTACCAAATATGCAAAGTATTTTTAAAAGTATTTCATTAGCTTTAATGAGTACTCTTACCCTGGTATACTATAACAGAAGTATAACTTGGCATTTTTCATGGTTAAAAGTGTTAGAAGCTTCATATATTAGTTATGCATGGTCTTAAACCATGAAAAAAACAGATGCAGTTGGGGGAAAAAATGGGACACCATGTGAATAATGCATTGTTAAAAATCCAAGAATCCATTTTAAAGTTAGAGCCGTTTCATACATTTACCCTTATTTGTTGCACAATAGTTTATTTATTTATGTATGTATATTTTTATTTATAAAGCACCAACAGGTTACACAGAGCTGTACAATTCAACACGCATTTCTAAAATACACCATGCTTATATGCTGTGTGCAAACCTATCCTTATAGTGTGATTCCGGAACAGGGTGATGGTGACGTGAGCAAGTAATCAGGATGATAATGAATTGTATTAATTATATACTCGTGTATAAGTCGAGAAATTTTAGTTAAAAAAAATATTAAAAAAGCGTATACTCGACTTATACACGAGTAAGGTTAGGTTGAATGGAAAAAAAGAATCGATCGAGAAAGTTGCTTGTAGCAGCGATGCCTCTTTGACCTTGTCCCATCCGGGAGCATACCTTATGAATATTTATGAACCGGCAGACTCGTTGTACGGTATGCCGTTGCACGTTTCAAACGTCACACGGATAGACTCTAAAGCACTCGAGATGCAGACAGAGTTATGCCGCGAGAGGAAGCTCTGTGCTCCGGCTGGACATGTGCGGTGGCTTCAGGAGTAAGGACTGCTCAATCCTTGGATAAATGGCAGTAAGAATCTCTCCGTCAATGTAGAAAATGCTGGGGTGCCTTGGAGTGAAGACCCAATCCATTGTAGTGGATAAATCAAAGGATAACTCTGTAGGGTTAACATAAACAGCTTCCGTGTATTGCAAAAGCTCATTCAGCATACACGGGGTTACTGTGTCTGACATCAACCAAGAATGAGTAACCCGTATGTAACCCGATCGTGCAGGGATAATCAGCTAGAAGTCCGTGAACAGACGGACTGGAACTCTTTAAAGGGTACTCTGCAGATGGGATATGCATGTTAAATCCTGACTTTAAAATGATTGATATTGAAGGGCAGAGTCAGACAGTAGCTTATTGCCGAACAAATCTGTAGTGAGCAGAATTTGTAAAAAAGAGGGGGGGAGGGGGGGAAGCGCGTATCCAATGTGTGTAAAAGAGCTTGTGTTAAAAATTCGACTTATCCATGGGTCATAGCAAATTTCATAATTGTTGGCCCAAAAACTGCCCTTGACTTATGCTCGAGTATATACGGTAAGATGTCTCTGAATACCATCATAGCCTTTATTACTACTGCTAAAAACATTTAATATACAGAGTAACATATTAATAGAAATTGTAAGGCCAAAAAAAGACACAAGTCCATCCGTTATCTTGCAAAGGTGATCCAGAGGAAGGTAAAAAACAACCATGAGGAAAAAGCCAATTATCCTTGTCTTAGGGGAAAAAATTCCATCCTGACTTGAGGGGGTAATTCAGGAAAGATCGAAGTACCCTTGCGAAGCTTCTCATCACTTCGCCGAGACGGGTAGGCGCTCACTGGTCTCCTGCATTTGGAGATCAGCGAATGCTTAAAAATGACTATGGCTCACCTTGCAACCACTCGAGAGGCCTCTCCAAGCCAAAGTACCTTTAAAGCGTTCGCTGATCTTTGAGTGCAGGAGACCAGTGAGCAGCGCGTACCTGTCTCGGCGAAGTGATGAGAAGCTTCGCAAGGGTACTTCGATCTTTCCTGAATTACCCCCTTGAAATATTCCAGTCAGAATAACTTTATGGGTCATGAATCCACCTCCATTTATATAATACCCATAACTTTTAATATTCATAACATTTTTATTATCAATATGTTGGCACAAAAACGTTCTTACCTCAAGATGCCATTTTATTTTCTAGACTAAATAACTCCTATTTTGATTATTTATTTTTTGGCACTGTAGATTGCACATTGCCTTCGTTACTTTAGTTGCCAAATCAAGCTCAACTAGACAGGTGCCCTAAACTGTACATAATATTCCATGTGCAGTCTGTCGAGTGATTTGTAAAGTAGTAGAACTATGTTCTTGTCATGTGCATCTGTGCCTCTTTTGATGCACCCCATGATCTTATTTGCCTTGACAGCTGTTGCTTGACATAAGGCATTCATTTATTTCTGTAATTTACTAGGAAAAAGAAAAAATGTTTTTCTGTGTAGTAAATCAGCAGCATTACTATGTTTTTTGGCCAGGTCTCAAAAAAATGTTTTTTGAACTTGTTAAATACTGATATGTGGGGCGAAATTTACTAAGGGCGAAACGATCGCCGAAGTAAATTTCCGTTCGCACGTGCGGAATTTTTCCGCAAGTGCGAAATTGCGATCGATTTGCGATCGTGCGATCGCAAGTCGTGCCGAATTCCGCACGTGCAGTAAAATTTGCGATCGGGCGGATTTTTTCTGCCTTTAATAAATTTCGCCCGTGGAATCAGTTAAAGCAGAAATGATATAGTCAAAAGGTTTTGGGGGTTATTCATTAAGGGGCAAATTCAACTATCAAATTCGAAAACAGCGGATTCCCATAGCAAATCCGCGAGTGCGACAATTACCACATTGTAAAGTCGCGACTGTGACAAATCTATAAAGTTGCCACAGCTACAACTTTCCATTGTAATGTTGTGACTGCGACAGTTCTTTCATTATATGCGACAGTAGCAGTCTATTGCGACTGTCTTTAGCTGGCGAATTCGCACCTTATACACAACAATTCGGACTTTAGTGAATAACCATCTTTATATTACTATAACAGCTCAAAAAAGGTGAAATGCAGCAAATTGTCTTTTAGATAAATATGAATAGAGCTTCCCTTGTGGCTTCTTCTCTTAAGAAATCAAGTAAAATATGAATTGTATCTGTATGAGTAACTAGATTGTGCAGTAGACTGAATCATTTCTGTATGATGCCAGGTAACCATGGTAAAGTTTAGTACTTGGGCTCTTCCCAAAATACTGCCTTCATGATAAAAAACACTGAAAAGGAGTAAAAAACAACTGTGCATTAGCTATGTAAAGAAATGATAAAATATTGTACCTTGATTTTATTCAGCTACACTGGAAATAATGGTTTGAAGATTATTTATAAAACAGGCATTACCAGATCTCATAAACAAAAAAAATCATTTAAATGATGGGAGACAGCACATCGAATGAAGTCTACTTTAATATATGTCCTGATTAATAATAAAAAGAGCTGTTTATCAATGGGAAAATATCCCTTTGATATCCCCAAAGGAATATTTTAAAAAAGGGGCAAAATGTCATCCCATTTTCAGTTTATTGTTGACTGAATTTGTTTTCTGATTTTATTTTTTTTTTGACTATAAAACAATTGTGAACAAAATTTGGGCCCAAAAAGATTGAAGGAGTTTAGTCTCTGCAACATTATAATGCTGATTTGATGCATTTTACATTGACATTTGTAAAAGGGCAGGAGTGCCTGAAAAACATGTAATGCGATTGGACAATAGAGGGGTAGTTAATCTACCAGATTACTAGCACCTGCCGCTCCATTATTGCATATAACTATTGAAAGAGGAACAGTGGCTCCCAGGGCGTTTTTTCTGCGCCCTAGGCGGAGTAATTAAATCGTGCCCCCCCCCCACACA
>WMED01007807.1:0-17372 GCA_019650415.1 Pipa parva | reverse complement strand
TGCCAGTATCCAGCCACTAGGGTCCAGACCTCAAACCTTTGTAGTGAATCTGACAGCCCCCTAATTCACTACTTTAATCTAGCAAAGTAAAACTGGTGTAGGTGACACAGAATGTCTTGTCAAATGCGTTACTTTAGCAGACACTGAAGTGAGATGATTAAGGAAATTTTCTGTGCACGGGCATGCAAAGTGGTACGAAGAGCTTCATGTCTGTGACTGTCCGGCTGATGTCACGCACTCGGAAATTGAACTGCACCACCATTTAAAGCCGATCTACACTACAGGTACACAATTCATTGCTCCTGAGGAAGCTGATTGATACATCGGCGAAACGCGTAGAGTGTATTGGATTGGCTACCTGTGAGATACAACTTGTTCAAGCGCTTGATCGATTTTTTAAATGTAAGTCACTACTAATAAATTGTTAATTTTTATTGTGGCAAACTACAACTTTCTTTTACTTATTCAACATATGGTCGTTACTGGAGAGACACATACCTTCATCCACAAGGACCTAAGTGTATATTGAAGCCAGAATCGCAAGTGGAATCTGGTGAGTGCTTCCACATAGGGGGGTCTGAAAGGCCTCCCCTCTTGTCTTCAGCACTGTTCATAATCCTTAAAAGCACATAATTTTAAGAGCCTTATAAAGAGAGGATTCATATCACAAGCACGATTACAGTTTAGCATTGTGAATCACCTTTACAGAAATCACTGGTGCATCACTTTAACAATAAACTGTATTACGCTAGGGAAATTTCCCTTTTTCCTCCAGCGCATCCCATCACGGTTGTTTTGCAGCATCCATTTCCTCCTGACTGTCATATGTGTCTGAACTGGTTGCAAATTCGCCCCATTGCAAAATTTGCTAAATATGTGAAGATCAGGAAGTGGTATAAAATGAGAATTCGAACCTTTACGCGACTATTCAGACTTTCATGAATAAGCCCCTCTAGAGTAATTTTATGACAGTTGTTAGCATTTAAAATACCAATAATAATAAAAAGAATTATACTTATGGCGCCATACACTAATATGCCAAAAAAGGCATGATTTTTTAAGGCTCCTATTGTAATTGAAGCATCCATTTTTTAACGACCGTATCTTACAATACAAGAACACACAATGTTGATATAATGTAAGTGTCATTTTTTTTTAGAAAGATTAAAATATTAATATATAACCAAATTAATCATTTAAAATATTTTGCTATGTAACTAAAAGCATACAGCCATCAAACTGAACTTTAACAGCAATGATAAATATGCATCATGTACCTGTATGTTAACTGCAAATTATTTACAATGCCCTGTCTTATATAATAAACCTTTATATTATGAAGGATTGTCCTGCTCAACATACTTTAGAAAATTTATATCTTATTTATATGGCTTTTCTAGCCGTCTCATGACACGACAGTTTATTTTAAACTGGAGTTGTAAGCAGATGATACCAACAATTCTGGTAGGTTTTTGTTCTGGATAATGTCAGAATTTTATTACAGTCTGTCATTTCTTTCCAGCAAGGTTGCAAAGGCTTAGATGCAGTGGAAACAGTTGAAGGGTAGTAAAGTGAATGGATTTGAAAAGAACTGTATATTTTACCTGTGGCACTAAATCCCCTAGGTATTTAGGAACAGTAGGCTCTTCTGTATAGTTCTTTAAACTGCAGCTTGGCTCGATTAAAGAAAAACATAGGGTTAGCAGAAAAAGATAACAAAGGGGAATGAGTTGTACAAATAGGCTAATGTCCATAACCCAACTATATTCAAGACCAGTCCTACTGAGATAGAATTCTACCACCAACCCCACTCATGACAAGTATATTTACGAATGCTTTCAATAGTCTATTATCTCAGTAGAATGCTTTCCTGTCTGTATCTGTACTTAGTACTGTTTGTAACCTGATGAAGGGAGAATATTTTTTTTTTACTCCAAACCACAGCATGTCTGAACCTACTCTATCACCATTATCAGGAAAAAGCATCTCACCATTATTAATAAAAAAAAAAAAGTGTTCCAGTAACTGTCTGTTGTCAGAGTAAATCTAAACTTTTACAGTGTTATGTAAGCGTAAATCTGCCATACCACCACCAAGCAGGAGTTTATAGCCCCATAATGCACTGGAACAGTTCTTTATTTACTAATTGCACATCACAGCAAAATGGGGATTAAAAATATATTAAAAATTAAAATACTGACCCAAGGTTATGAACCCTACTAATTGTGGTCCACATTGCAGGGGCATAGTACAAGGTCTCACTGCTACGCAACAAGATGTTGTTTCCAGCGTATCTATTTCCTGCTGCATGCCACTCTTGTACAGTGTTGGCAGGAAATTCATATAGTGAGAGCTGACACTGTGCAGCCTGAGCTTTGACATTTAATGGTGCACACTGGAGTGCACTCCACTCTTCTTTGTACCTTTTTGAAAAGCACCCTGTGTTCCAGTATTCTGTGGACTCCAGTCTTGCAGTTCCTTTTTTACAAGCTGCTGTGGATTGTAGCTGCTAACTATCCAGCTACTCCCAGGGCAAAATTTATAAATGGCAGAATTTTTCCACCCGATTGCAAATTTTACTACACGTGCGGAATTTTTACCGCACATGCGGAATTCGGATCGATTTCCAAACGCACGATCGGAATTTTGATCGATTTTCGATCGCTCGATTGGAAATCAATCGAAATTTTGCACGTGCGAACGGAATTTAACTTCGGGTGATCCCTTCGCCCTTAGTAAATTTCGCCCCCAGTGTGGGAGGTGGTGTTAACCTGGGGGTTGTGACCTGGTGGTTCCCTTGCCACAATACACTGTAAAGGCTTTGCCTTGATTATGCAGCCCAATTCTGGGCACCATTAAACAGAAAGGATGCCTTGGAGAATATCAAAAATAAAGGGAATGGGGGAGGTGTCTTAGATATGGGGAGAGACTTGGGGGAAAGTTACACAATGGATGAATGCACAATGTTGCAGATTCATTTGGGAATAAGAATTCACTCTATAATGAATTACCCCCTAAAAAAAGTAAACATATTTAGCTTTAAAAAAGCTAATTAAAGGAGAACTATAGAAATATATTAAACTTACCTGATGGATCTAGCACCAATACAAGTGAAATTTATTAAACTCGGAAAGACCACTCTTGGTTCACCGAGAGAAATCTCACATTTCTCTTGCGAGATTTTTTCGAGTTTTCCAGATCAAGTTTTTCAATCTTTGATTTTTTTGAAATTTTCGATGGAAAGGTAGCCTCCTAATGTAAAGTATGGCTTACCTTTCCATCGAAAAAACTATGAAAAATCATCAGGTAAGTTTAATATATTACTATAGTTCTCCTTTAAGGGGAGAAATGATCACATTTTATAAATATAAAATTGTAAATGGTTTTATATTATTAAATGTCTGAATTTTATTATTTCTTTTAACCAACTGTGCTGCATTCCTAACTGTAAATGACTCTTTCTCTGCTGTCTAACACTCTTGTTATCGGACATATTCTTGTATCTTGTAAACATTAATATGCTAGGTTGAAACACAATTCCTAATTATGTTTATCTCCAACAATATGTTATGAAATTTCGGAGTAAATAATGAACAAAATAAAGTCAATCATTCACTTTCATTTCAGAGTTATGATAAACAGCTCTGTCTCTAAAACACATTTCATGCAGAATGCAAATATTCACCGAAGGGCTTGTTTATCACTGTTGCTACAGACTGAAACATTATTTAAAGTAATTGACTATTTTCTGACTGTGCTAAGCTTACGTAAATCAGATTGACTAGGTACTGGCCCACACATCCCCTCAGCAGCAGAAGAAACAGGAATTTTCACTAGGGTCATGCACAGAACCCTTCATTTTGCTGTTGATTTTGATTCTGATTCCATCATACTGATTTTTTGCTAAAGTTGTTGTTTTTGATTATTTGGAAAAATGGCCAAAATACAAGGTGGACCAAAGGTATGGAGATATACTGTACAGTGGTTTGGCGGCAGCCCCAGTCACAGTCAGGGTCTTCACATAAGCGTGTTGATTGTGGTTGACATCATTCATCTGCCCGCTATTTACCACTGATGTCTTCACGCATGTGTGACAATCACAGTCGACATCATAACATTACAGCTATGGTCGCATTCCTGTCATCTCAGCCTTTTAAGCCAAACTGTCCATAGTATATGTGCCAATTATAAGACTTCTATTGTTGTTCTTGGGTATGATTCTATTCGTGTTTTTCTGCTTACCTGATTTTGGCCTGTTTTATTGATTTCACCTGTTCTCTGTCTGCCCTGACCTTTTGCTTCGAATACCTGGTTTCTTCTTGTCTGCCACCTGCCCTGATCTCTGCCTGTTTAACAACTACAATTACTCTTACTGTCAGTTTATCTGCCTTACCAACAGTGGACAGCAATCCTAGGGGCTTCTACCTGGGAGCCTCCACGGAGCAAAGGCCATACATCCTTGTTGGAAATTAAGGGTGAAGACCTGAAGTTCCGTAGACTGTGCATCTTGGGAATTGCTAGTACAAAGTCCACTGTGGTAATTCACTGTACGCTTAGCTGTTCAGTTGCTACCTGCTACTCCTCCCCAACTAACACGTTTGGGTATCCTAACAACCTGAATAAATGTAAAATGGTGGTTGGGTATGGCATTTTATGTTTGGCATGTTGCTTAAGGGAAGGGGATAAATATGTGTGGAAAAGTATCAAACATAGCAGCCATTTTGAAAGTCACACACAGGATATTACCTACCACCATTTTACAATTATTTATTACCATTTTCATACCTTCAAACTAACAAGTATTAATTCCAACTATTAAACAAACTGTCATATAGTAAATCATATATTTCAATTTAGAACTTTGGATTGTGACTATTTGATAACCCCCTAGGCTTGCCAAACAAAGTAGAACTTGATGATACTGTATTTTATATACTTTATTTATATTTAGATTATTATTTATTTCAAAACAAACATTTTTTTTGTTCCTTCTTTCATCTACATAATCATATTTATTATTCTATTATGTCCTTCACACAAGGCAGATTTAGTAGTGTTGTAACCTTGTCTGTGGAATAAAAACAAGCTGTTTAATTGTCAAGAAAATGCTGTGCTTTTTTTGTTTTTTTTAGTTTGGGGGAGTAAACCAAAATTACAAAGGTCTCCATTAAAAAGAAAGAGAGACACATCCTGAAAAGAAAAAGAACAGCAGCTCTACACATGTATCACATTCTGAAATGTTAATGTTTCCCATGGTTTTCTGGTCCTTTATTGCCCATAATCACTAATATGGGAATTGAGTTATCAAAAAATAACTTGAGAATAGAGTAGCTGAAACAGACAACTTCATTTGGAGTTTTTATGCTGTACCATTCATTTCTGAGACAGCAATATGCACGATATTGGGTATTAATGAGGAATCTTTCCTGCTTTGTGAAAGATTGTTAATTATAAATTCTCCTCAGTTGCACAGTGGCCATTTTTTTTCTTCCTGTAAGCTGACAATTCTGGGTGGGTGTCACTCTCTCTTCCCATCTAAATATTTAAATGTGTGCTCTTTTCACCAGTTGGGCTGACGTGGCTTAACTTTGATGCTTGTTGCACAGTAAGTCTTCTGCTGTCTCAAATAATAAAATATTAAAAATAGTAAAATGTTGCTAAAGATTGACAACAAATAACATTCACTTTAATGTGCGTATCATCAAGAAGAAGGTCTATTTCAAGGGGATGAGTTGCTGGAATGTTTTATCATATGACTATTTAAACTTAGACATTAGTAATTAGTCAGCACTCCAAAATTCTATCAAACCTTAAGGGAGAACTATAGTCAGATTACATCTTTACATATGCAGTACTATACCTTAGTGAGAGGTGTTTCTCCCCAGTAGTTGTTTCATGTGACGCAGGATGATTGAGTAGGCAGCACTGATAAACTCCCGCACCAGGAAATGTGTGTGTGATGTGTACTGGCAACTTTTCCATGAAAAAGTACCCTCCCACGGATATTTTTGACCTACTACTTAACGCCTGCGCACAAGTTAGCTTTCCCTCTGCAATCTCTTGCATTTCAGGAATGTAATCAAGCATGACTGATGAAGCCAAAAGTTCAGCACACTACTTAACCAATAGCAGTCAGGCAGCTTTTTCTTCTCGTGTTTAGCTGTTATATCACACAGATTTCCTGGTACAGAAGTTTATCAGGGCTGTGTAATAAATCATTCTGCTTCAAATGAAACATCTACTGGGGAGAAAGGCTTTTCACTTAGGTTATAGTACTGCATGTCTAAAGATGTAATCTGACTATAGTTCTTCTTTAATGCAACATTCCAAACAGTATTACTAGTAATTGTAATGCTCTTGCAAAATAAATGTGTTAACTCAGGGGTGACAAACTCTGGCCTGGGGGCCAAATCTGTAATTATATTTGCCCAGTGAGAAAATAACAAATGTCTACTAGAGCTGGCACACCAGTAGACAGCACATGCACCACTAATACTACAAATCTCAGAATGCCCTGCTACTGTAGACACACCGCTCCCAAAAATGGCCAAACGAAAGGAGGAAAACAGAAGTTTTCTAGATGAATGGAAAACAGAATATTTGTTCACTAATGTAAAGGACAGACCTGTTTGAAAAGGTTCATTATTATATTTAATGAGAAGGAAAAACTTCCTCAATTGTAGAGATTTTTTTCATTAAATATCAAGGTTGGTCCACAACTTTGTCTAAGTTTTTAAATTTGGCCCAGTACTGTGTATTTGAGTTTGACACTCCTATGTTAACGTTTGAAGGAATTTTGGTTTGTCATCAAACTACTAACTTTTTTTTACAATTTTAGAGCTCCTGTTGTTTTATTGAGTCCTATCAGCTTGTTATGAAAAACAATTAGATATATATTTAGTGAGGTTTAGTCTAGGAGCAGAGGACCCCTCAGAGAATAAACTGTAGCATGCAGCAGGCTTCTATAGGAAACGTGTTTATTTAGAATGTCCAAAAACACAAAACAGCCTTTCCATTGGGAAACCACAAACTTAAATCAATACAGCATGAGTAATCACAGCACATTTCCAAGGAATTCCTCTTCCATTCAGGTTTCCTTTACTCTTTGGATGCTTCTTAAACTCAAACTGAACAATGGTTTGTCCTTCCCCAGCTGTTGCATGTATTTCACAAAATCATTCTCTCTCTTTCTAGATTCACAAGCTTATTGTGCAGTCCACACCCTGAGAGACCAGTTGACCTTCCCAGCTGCATTTTTATTAGTCTCAGGCTCTTTCCTCTATTACCAAAGCTGGATTTCACCAATGACAGATAAGCATATATGAAGCAATATAGACCCCCATCAATCATTGCACCCTCTGCAACCCAGTCAATACTTTTACAGCAAGCTCCTAAATTATATTTATTGGACTCAGATTCAGTGTATTCATCAAAGAATTATATACCACACATCTTGATAGGATGCAACCACTGACAAAAAGGGAACTAAATCCTGAGAAATATTTAGGTTACAAACGATGAACCCTATGCATAGGGTTTATTGCACCAGTTCAATGGCACACCAGTCCTATAACAGTGAATACTGATGGTTGTAAAGTTGCTTCTGAAGCTAAGCATCTGTATAATCTTGGTAAGTATATATATTATATATTATAACTATTATAAATCTCTCTTAGTACAGGGACCTAAAACTGAAGAGGAGAGTTAAGAAACACTGAAAAACAGTGGTCTCTTTAAAAACAGTGGTCTCTTTAAAAACAGTGGTCTCTTTAAAAACAGGTTGGCACATGTTACGGAGCTGAAACTCCTAAACCCTTCATCCAATTTTAATGTGAATACTCTCAAATAAAAGCTGAAAGTCTGGACTTGATGTCCAATAGATAACTATGACTTGAATATGTTTCTTTAAACAGGCAAAACATTTTGGGGGTTATTCACCAAGGTGCGAATTCGACTGTCGAATTCGCAAACAGTGGATTCGCATAGCAAATCCGCTACAATTTCCCCATTGTAAGGTCTCTACAATTTTTTAATGGTACGATTGTGACAATTTTCCCATAATAAAGTCGCAGCTGCGACAATATTCTCATTATAAAGACGCGACTGTGACAGTTGCAGCCTATTGCAACTGTCTTTATCTGGCGAATTTGCACCTATACGCAACAATTTGGACTTTAGTGAATAACCCCCAAATTTGTGTCAGTGTCCAAATATATATTGGACCTACAGTAATTGTATTTACTAATGACCTTGCTGAGAGAATGCATAGTAACATTTTATTTTTCCAAATGTACCAACATAAAAGGGGGTTCTTTACTATAAAAGCAGTGAGGCTGGGGAATTCTCTACCTGAAGAAGTAGAAATACTTGATTCCATAAAGGAGTTGAAAAGGGGTCTTCCTTAAGTGTAGGAAAATTACAAGACATGGGCACTAGATAACTGGAGGATGTATCTTGATACAGGGAATTTATTCCAGTTGCCATATTTGGAGTCAGGAAGGATTTTTTTCCCTAATATGAGGATAATGGGCTCATGGGTATTTATCTTCCTCTGGATCAACATGGCAGGAAAATAAGCTGAACTGGATGGACTTGAGTCTTTTTTCAACCTTATAAACTATGTTGCTATGTAAATAATTGTCTGTCTCTTCCAGCATTTCATCAATGAAACTATTGTCCTTGTATATGCTGATTATATATTCATTTTTTACTAGACCTGTGTTCACATTATTGACATGTAATGGAGGTACTTGACCAACTGAGAAAAAAAAATCCTCTATGCAAAGCTGGCAAAGTGTTGATTGAGCAAATCTGAACTATCCCGCCAGGGGTATATCATCTCTGCCCACACCTGTAGATGAATCCTGTAAAAATTTCTGCAAACCTCCAGTGGCCTCACCCTATGGATCTTAATCCAAATGATTTTCTGAATGTATAAATTAATAACAGTAGATTAGGAACTCCTCCGAGGTTGTTGCCACTCTCTTTTATTTTACTGGAAAAGGAGATAGTTAAAACTGTTCAGTTACGTCTATTTAGGCTTTTGAGTACAGGAAGTCTTTTTTTTTAGTATTGTGCCCATTATTCGGCACTGATTTAGAGAAGGAAATATGTTTTTAAAGAGAAATAGAAGCAGAACAGGCAATTTGTGATTTTTTTTATTGTGTAAAGTAATGCAGTGCAGCTTTTGGCTCATATTTACAAAAAGGACATTATGAATCTGGAAAAGGTTCAGTGAAAAGCTTCCAAATTGATGGAAGCAATGAAATATTATGGTTATTAAGACAGATCCTATATGCTAAGGTATGATTCTGTTGGAGAAGAGCTGCTTAAGAGAGAGATATAATTATTTATATTAGTATATAAGGGTATCATAGAAAAACAAAAAATAAGTACAAAAACATGTGGATATCCCTTGCTCTTAAGAGAGGTAATTATGTTTACAATTATGGAAGTATTTTTTTTATAGTAAGAAGAATAAAGTTGAAGAATTCTCTCCCAAAGTGTCACAGATCACTCACTGAGGGGTTACCATGGAATTGGGACACCACTAGAGGCACTATAGAGTATCCAGACCTTGCTACGCCTTTGGAAGCACTAAGGCATTCTAAATGTGCAAAAAATAAGATAAAAAGGTTGTACACCTCTAGAGGAGCTAAGGTATAATGTGACTAAGTGCAGGAACATGTGATAGTAAACAGGATGTGACTTAGGGAAAAATGGACCCTCTGTACTACAGTGGGGAGTTGCCACTGTTTAACAATGAGGCGTTGAGTCTAAGGAGCCTCTGGGCTTCAACCTTAAACTTTGCAAGGGGGTTCAGCCCTTTGCGGCAAGTAGACTCCCAGGTCACAGCACTCAGATACACCCCTACTAGTGGTCGTTGGTAAGACTCATATTGAGCACTTATGGAGACTTGGATCGGCATAAATACAAACACTGAGCATGGTCACTTGGAGTTTAATAATAGAACTGTAATTCACAGCACCCTTGGAGCAGCACAGAGCATAAAGTTCCACTCCTGGAATACCACTGAGCTGATGCTGCAGAGATGTAACCGGTGATGTACTTGGCTGAAGCTGCAGGGCTAGCTTTGAAGAGACAACAGCATACACATGCTGCAGATCCCTTTAAGTCAGTGATGGCTAACCTATTACATGCGTGTCAGAGGTGACACACCTTGACATTTTTGCTGATACGTGTCATGGTTCCGTTTGTGTCATGCTCCCAGTAGGAGAGTTGCCCAGCCCCTGGATTTTTCTCAAAGTGTCACACTACCCGAGTAATGCTCAGTTTTGTGATGAATTTTAACACACTGAGCTAAAAAAGGGTTGGCCATCACTGCTTTAAGTAGACTGATCAGACAAAGCTTACAGGAACCCTAGAGTAAGACTAAATTAACTAAACTCATGCAAAACCCCAGGGAGATATTCTGCTGATATTAATACTCGAACACTGGATAAACTCAATTCATGATATTTAAAGGGTATGTAAACACTGTCTATAAAGAAAGCCCCATTCACTTATCGTCAAGCAAAACAGCAATTAAGAAACTTCTGACTCACCTCTTAAATCAGCAGGGCTCAATATCCACCTGTATCTGCTTTGTCTCTGGATTTGTTTCCATTGTGTGTGTAGCCATGCCCCCTCCTTTCCCTGACTTCCTTTCTCCACAGCAAACCTCAGAGGCTGTGGATCAGCTTTGATTTGCGCATGCTCAGGGATAGGAACATGCTTTTTAGATAAGAAGAAGGGAAAGGGATTCCACACAAGAACTACTCTCTGTATACTCAGTGATGTCACTCTGGGGGTGGGGCTTACTGGCACTATACAGGAAGAGTCTGTAGACAGAATGGGAGGGAGAGCAGGGTTGTTTAAACATGAGGCAAGTACTACTAATCCCAAAATCATTTTTACATTTTAATTTTTAAAGTGTACCTGTCACCTCTAAACTCTAACAATAATTTAGGTTTTACTAATGAAATGAACATTTTGTAAATATATACTAGTAAGTATTTTTTTTAAAATGTACTTTTAAAAAGCTTTTCTCTCTGTCATCTTCCCTGTCAGCCTGACTTTCCTTTCCCTGGTCGGGTGGACGGGGCTAAATGATGATTGACATTATCCAATCAGATCCCTTAAATCATGATCTAGCAGGGATCTGATTGGAGGAGTTATAATGTCAATCATTATTAAGCCCCACCCACCCAACACTCAGCGAAAAAAGTCAGGCTAACATGGAAGATGACAGAAACAAAATAAAGGTGCATTTTTTTAAATACGTATATGTTTAATAAAATGTTTATTTTATTAGTAGAACCTAAATTAGTATTAGTTTTCAGATGACAAGTACACTTTAAGTTGCCTTTCTACATGTATGCATGTCACACATAAATAATGTTTAATTCAAACTTTTCCCACCCTTTAAATCTCTCACAGTTGATGTCATCCATGATGTCACCAGCCAGGATTAGCTAAAAAAAACCTGGAATTGCTGTGTTTAGCTACAAGCCCAGTGCTAACGGCACCTGCAGACATGAGCAGTGCCAGGAGAGTGCGTGCCACATGTGACAACAATAATGGGTTGAATAATACCCTGCCAGGCCATAAATTCAAATGAACTGATGGTAATGAAATGTAAGGAAGCTGATTTAGAGATATTTTCATTTTTTTTTTGTGTCATTTTGTGTCTAGGAGATGCTTTTCCTTAAAGATAAAAAAACAGAACGTTCATAGGGAGGTTCTTCTTCATCATCCATAAGCTTGGTAAGGTGTTATTGCAAGGGTTGAACATGACAGACATATAGTCAAAATAATATTACATTATTATGTTACAGCAGTGGCGCCGGCACACGTGCCCACAGAGAGGCCTTTGTGTGCCCTCTCTTGGCACTCGTGCCATAGGTTTGCCATCCCTGTGTTACACGATATACAGTATATACTGCTACTTTATTTGGAAAGTATCAAGCAAGAACCAGTTTTCATTTTACTGAGACTTTTACACACATTCTGCAGAGGACAAAGACTTGTTTTTTTTTCCTGAAGATTATGTGTTACTTTAATGCACAAAACTTTTTTATTCATAAGTGTAAGCCTTCAGTTAATTGTTCAAAGAGACACAATTAGCCAAGGTTACTGTGGGATTTGAGAGCTTAAAGTATGTTTTTAAATAGCAAAAATATAATTGCTGCAACAGATTTCAACAGAGCGCTCTCTAATATCCAAAACCTCCCATTGTATTGATGTATAGAAAAATGCCCTACCCCCTCCATCCATTCTCCTTTAACTTGAACTTACTTTTGAATTCTTTATTATTTGTTGTTGTTTAACATTTACGACAAAAAAGAAGCTGTTTATATTGTTCTTTGCTTGAATTGGACAATCCTCTTTATTCAGCCTTAGGGCTTTTTCTGTTGCTGAGAAACTACTACCCATAATTACTTTTCCCACAAATTCCTCAGATCAAAACAGAAGCATCAACACTTAGAATAAGCCTCTGTACATCCTCTCATTGCTTGGTACAGGGTTCAGTTTCAGATCTCTCATTACAGACAGCTTCACACCTTTCTCACTGTTATATACAGGGTGCTTTACTGTGACGGGGAAACAATAGGAATTGTTCAGATTTGACAACAATTCTATTGCATGCAAGCAGTGCATTTCCAACCTCTTATTGGGGTCTTTATCACACAACCCAGACTGTTCTCATGTCTGTTACCCATCAGCAGCATAAAACGTTCCTGAGGTTTTCCCTTTGGAGTGGTAGAATTTCCAGTATTTGCTTTATTGAAGCTCCTTTACTTCTCTCACACGTTGCCTGTCTTTCCAAACTTTACACTGCATTCGATTAACACCTTGCTGTTCTAATCCACTCCCCAGCTGCCTAAAATTATCACCCCATTTCATTCAAAACTTGGCTTTCCTCCCCTTCATCTATCAATAGACCTTGATATTCAGCTCTTTGCTCATTGAAATCTGAATCCTCTGTCAACTTCTCAAACTCCCTCTCTCCCAGTCTTTCACACTCATGCTTGCTGTGCATATCATTTACGCTCTGTGTTTCTGTCTCTTTCTTGCTGAGAAGTGTGATTGTCTTGTTGAAATTCAGACCTGAGGCACAAAATAAAGCTTCCCTGGAAGCAGATGCTTCTTGGGTTCTACTGGAAAAGGTCTCCTACATAATGCAAAATTTCAACACAGCACAAGATTCCATATATAAAAATAGCTCAGTCTGACTACATCTGCTTTTATTGTATTGAGCAATACTTTATCTGCAGCGGCCATACAGAGTTTAGGAGAGAAATCATTTTCTGGTTTTGAAAACAACTGGAACACTAGAATACAAAAGGAGCTGTCATAGGAGGGGTCACTGGGACACTGGAATATGAATATGGTGGTCACTGGAAGATTGGAATATAATAGGGGGAGTCACTGGGATACTGGAATATGAATATGGTGGTCACTGGAGGATTGGAATATAATAGGAGTGTCACTGGGACACTGGGACATGAATATGGTGGTCAGTGGAGTGGAGGATTGTAATATAATAGGGGGGAGTCATTGGGATACTGATACTTATTTAGGCAGTTATTTTTCCTTTCTTTTTTAATACAGTTAGGGCGAAATGTAATGAAATCGCGATATCGAATGATTTTTACCAATATCGCGATACCGATATTGCCAATATCGTGATATCGGGAGTTTATTGATATTGCAATATTGGCAATATCGATATCGCTATATTAAAATTCAAATAAAATGATTATTCTGATTATATCCATAGAAAACATCCATAATATCACTGGAAAATGTGATATCGCAATATCAATATCGGCAAAATTGTGATATCGGTAATATCGATATCGCGACATCAGTAAAAAATCGTTCGATATCACGATATTGCCAATATCTATATTGTGATATCGCAATTTTCGATTTTATTAAATTTCGCCCTTAGTTTTTTTTAGCTTCTTGTTTACTTTTCTTACTTATAGCCCTAACAATTTTCTCACTCCGTTAATTATACAAATCCAGTTTGGTAGTAATTAAATATCTCTCTATTTTTTTTAAATGCAAATTGTGCTCTTTCTGTAAAAAGAGATCATTTTTATACAAAAACACAATTTTCTTGCTTGAACCTTTAATAGTTCTTTCAGTTCCTGAAAAGTCATTAGGTCTCTTTAGATAAAGTACATTAAGAGGTATGTTTATTTTATGACAATAATGGTAATATACTGTTATCACAATCTTTTGCAGTATTAAATTATCACCTTGTTACAGTCATATATTCCTGTGACCAGATAGATTCTTTATTATTGTTATTATTATTGTAATTTCAACTGGAAACATATCAGTTAATAAAATCAAAAATCAAAGTTTGTAATTGCAAAAATTGGCTACTAAGGAAGAGAAATGGGTAACTGGCCAATGGGTAATATAAATGTACATTCTGATAACATCATAAAAAAATAGATTCATTTTCCTACCGTAATCAATAAATTATTAAAGGAAAAGTCAGGCTGAATTTAAAAAATAGTACATTTGAATATTTATGCTAATACCTTTTTGTAAATGTGATTTATTATCAATATTTTAAAAAAGTTAAAACTCTTAACTGTAAAGAAGTGTTATACAACACTTCCGTGTTGTGTTCCCCAGCCTCCAACAGAGTCAGCGACTCTATGGCTTTCTAATCAGGAGATCCCTATCAGGAGTGCATTCCTCGCTGGCTAAGCTCCTCCTGAAGACCCGCATTGGCATTTTCTAGAAGTCACATGGAGAGCGTGCACATCATCTATGTGTCCTCCCTGTATAATGTGCATGCTCTTCATGTGACTTCTAGGAAGTGCCGATGTGGGGTTTCAGTAGGAGTGTGGCCAACAAGGAATGCAGTCCTTAAAGGTATCTTCTGATTAGGATGCCATAGAGTCGCTGGCTCTGTTGAAGGCTGAGGAATGCAACATGGATGTGCTGTATGGCACTTCTTTACAGGTAAGAATTTTAACTTTTAAAAAATAATCGTATTTACAAATGTTAGCATAAAAAATCAAATGTATTTTTTTTTAATTCGACCTGACTATTCCTTTAAGGAGAGGTCCTAAATTTCACCCATACATTCAAGCATGGGAACCCAATCTCAATTATCAATTTAATATACTTAAACATAACTTGCAGAGGCTTATGGATGGCATTTGAGAAACTACAGGGTTTTGAAGGATATTTGTAATAAACTCATAGAACAACTCACTAAAACACAATGTATCAGCTCTTGAACTAAAGCTGATGATCTGAAAATCCCTTATACCCCTGCCCTGATTACTCCTGGACCACAGGCATAGAATAACTGTGTATCCCATTTTTGTCTGATAGGCATTTAGTTTTAGTAATTGTTTGTTTTACTTCATATAAATAACTATAACTTTACTCCACCCACCATTAATCCATGAACTATTGGTATTTGTTGTAGGTCTCTTCATTCTCAGAGGAAGTAGAGGTTTATCTCCTTACACAAACTGAAGGAACTGCACAGGCTAGTACATTGTTGATAATTGCTGGGTTCAACCAGTCTGAAACAAACTGGATAAATGTCAGTGCAGCACTGGGAAACATTTTTTTAATTAATTTGAGGAAAATTTTATGGGACAGTTTATTAAAGCCCTACTAGAAAAGAAGAACTGTTATTGTGAAAGGTCTGAATTTCCAACAAATTGAATTGGAGCAAAATCCATAGAACGATAAACCTTGGCTACAGTGATCATAACATGGATGATTTTTTATCTAAACCACAAAAACAGAATGCTATCTGGAATAGCCAATACAAGCTTGGGCGAAATTTATCAAAAGCGTAATTTTTACAGAGCAATTGGAATTCCGATCGATTCCCAATCATACAATCAGAATTTCGATCAACTCCCAATTGCACAATTGGAATTTCGATCGATTACGATTGCACGATTGGAATTTCAATAGATCGCTTGAAATTTCATTTCGGGTGATCGTTTCGCCCTTAATAAATTTCGCCCAAGGGCTTATTTCTTTATACTGAGCATGACACTTTAACACATAGAATAGGGGAAATGAATGTCTTCAAAAGTTAAAGAAACTAAAATGCTGAGTTTCAAATCAACTTTTTTTTTAGAAATAAATGGCAGAATTTACTTAGACTGGGGCTTATTCATGAAAGTCAAAACAATTCCATAAAGGTCATAATTCTTATATGGAATATGTTGGGAAAGCAGTTGACTGACATATTCACTGACTGGCAACTGAATGGCAAATCAGATTTAATGTAGATAAATTTAAAGTCATTTTGTTGAGGCTAAAGATTTGTTTGCATTATCCATTAGGGAAAGGGGTTAAGTTAGACCATGATGACGAAGGATTTGGAAGTTCTTGCAGACCGCAGACTAAATAATAGCATGCAATGCCAATCTGTAGCTTTCAGGGCTTATATCAGACAAGGGATAGATAAAAAAGGATATCATTTTGACACTGTTCAATTCATTGTTAAGATCTAACCTTGAATATGTAGTCCCGTCTGGGACCTATAGCATGAACAGGATGTGCCAAGCTAAAAATGGTTCAAAGAAGGAAGCAAAATTGATAAGGGAAATTAAGAACCTCAGTTAAAAGACGTAACAAAGAGACCTCCAGTATTTATCATTTAAAAAAGGTGATTAAGGGTGATTTATTCACCTTATAAAATATATAGCTGGTCATTAAAGGAAGATTTTGAAAAGCTTTTTCTGATCCTGAAAAATATATAACTAAATTTCTTGATTCAAAATTATACTTCGGCCATTCCTCCATCAGTAAAAATAGTTTCCAGCATTCTAGGACCCTGTTGTCCCTGTTACCACCTATGGATTATCATAACACGGGTATTTATGATCACACTCTCCTCTCTATGGTTTAATTGCCAATTCCACCCTCTGGAGACTAACACTTTGGCGGTTTAAGAAATACAAGAAACTGTAAAGAAATAAAATGCTAATTGTTGGGTACAAAATACTTCTGACTCACATGGCAAACAAGTGTGAGAAGCATTTTTCAGGGAAGAACTTAATATTGCCATTGAAAGGACATCTCAGCTTCCAATGAGCAACACTTTTTACTGCAATAGAAAAAAGCTTATGTTTTTTCCACTGCCAAGTATAGTATAACAGAAGTGGAAGGATACTGGGATACTTTGCCAATACTCAGTGGAGAAATGTAGCTGTTTCATGCTTTAAAGTGACCAGGCAGACATGATTACTGACAATGGTGACACACACAAAAAAAATTCAGTTCAGGTCATAACCCTTTTAATGTTTAATGAGATTCAACAATCTCCTGGATGAGGTTGTGTGTACATAGGGTATGTACTAGTATAT
>WMED01007806.1:0-17372 GCA_019650415.1 Pipa parva | reverse complement strand
TGCTAGAAGCTGTAAATCTGCTGCCTGTAATCTCATGGAGTAACTTTCCCATGCTAGAAGATGTAAATCTGCTGCCTGTAATCTCATGGAGTAACTTTCCCATGCTAGAAGCTATAAATCTGCTGCATGTAATCTCATGGAGTAACTTTCCCATGCTAGAAGCTGTAAATCTGCTGCATGTAATCTCATGGAGTAACTTTCCCATGCTAGAAGCTGTAAATCTGCTGCCTGTAATCTCATGGAGTAACTTTCCCATTCTAGAAGCTGTAAATGTGCTGCCTGTAATCTGATGGAGTAACTTTCCCATGCTAGAAGCTGTAAATCTGCTATTGATACCAAATGCTGTAAAATTTCATCTCCAAATCCTAATCAGTATATCTGTCTTTTTGTAAGGTAATGTGCCTGGCCCTAACACAAGTGACAAGTCAAACTTCACAACGAAGTCAAGAAACGACCAGAAGAAAGGAATTGATTTTATTAAAAAGAACATAGAGGTAAGGACAGTGTCAATGGTATATTTTAGTGGGTGGCAGACATATTTGTACTGGGTGACTTCATGCATATAATGTTCTGTGAAACTGTAGGCTCCTAATGGATTGTGGGAGTTGTAGTTCTTGGGATCTCATGAACATCCATGTGAAAGGGCTGCCTTTTGTTTATTCAAAGTTTCAGTACTAAATCTCGATAAAACAAAATTGCATATTTTTTCACCCAAACCTGGCCATACTCTAACCTTTTTCATTTTATCTGATGATGTGATCATCAACTCTATTACTTCTGCACATAGTCTTGGTGTTTTATATGGGGCACCAGTCTGAGTTTTGCTGCGGGCCCCACTCTGTCTAAAGTTTTGTGTTGCATGCTGCAGCTCTGCTGCATTCTGTCTGTATAATCTGACACTCGTGTAATGCTATTGGTAAATATGGGGGATGTTGTACCTTACCACAAGCTTAGGATAGCGGTAGAACATGGGTTACATTTGCAGACTCTACCCTCTGGAGGGAGCCAATGCACTGATTCGGAGGATTGTGGGTGCATGGAGAAGAACAATGCAGTGCTGTGTGGTGTTTTGTTGGAAAATATGGGTACTTGGGACTTTAGTGTTAAAATAGAAACAACGATCTTTATTAGAGAACTGGTTGCACAAATATAGATGAAAAGGTAGTTCAGAGAGTAATACAGATACAGGCACAAATACTTTTTCAATAGGTACGTTCATAGGATGCCAACCAGGGTTGGACTAGGCAAACAGGGCCCATCAGAGGCTCTTCCCTTGCTGGCTGACGTCCCATGACAATACTCAAAAGGCTGGCAAGAGAAGGGAAGATTTTGTCTGCTGGGTGGGCCTGCTCAGGCCCCAGGGCATGCAGCACTAGTCCACTTCTGACATGCCTGATGGACCCACTACTACTGGGTTCCACAGGTCCGATAGGGGGCCAGTCCAACCCCTGATGATAACCCAGGATACTCACAATTAATGCTGAAAAGGTGCACATGGTGCACTGTATCTTTAAAAGGAATCCTCAGATGCCCTGGAACTTTACCATGGCCCTGGCTTTGGTCAATAAAACAAGACTCCTTGCAGCAGGACACCCCTACACAGAAGATGGCCTGCTTAAAGCAGGAAGCCTGTGGTGGACCTACAGGGGTTGTGGTGGTGACTGGGCCTGATGCTCTGAGGGGCCTGGCCACCACCGCTATGACCCCGGTATTGTGCCACAGGGAAAGGGGGTCCAAGTACTGATTGTGTACCAGCCCAAGAGAGGGGGCCTGGTGCAAAGTACGACCACTGCAGAAAGCTGCATTTTTAAACATAATAACTGAGTGTGAGGCTTTTAAGATTGGGTACCAGGCTCTTCCTGGTACCCTCCTGAGTCAAGGTAGGCCTCAGGGGAGTCCTTCCCCTGCACTCTGCAATGCATAACTGCAAACCACTAAGATGGTGTTGCCCCTATGCTGAGTGACATCACACCCAGTGACGTTGTGCTATTGTGTAGCGGAGTGCGCTGCCATTACTAACAGGGGCATTGCTGACCCTATCTAACTGAGCCAAACTACTTGCAGGCAACATGAAGAAAGAGACTGTCACTGCTCCCAATGTGTTCCTAACACTGAAGTTGTGTTGCAGCACTTGAGCCTCAGTACTATTAGAGTTTAGTTGGATGTGATGTATTTTATTAATTCCATGGAAATCCCAGTAAAATCTCACATGATACAATCTAGCTTTTTTAAGGTGATTGTTGAGCTTCTATAGTCAGACACTTGCAGAAAGTGGCCTTATGGGATTGCTAAGGGCTATTTCACCTAGTGAGATTGGGAACAGTCCACTATACTAATATTAGTATCTAGTAAAGAAAGGAACCTGTGTTTTTATGCTATAAAAGGTAAGGGTAATCCCAAGGGTAAGGTCACATAGGCGTTATGATCACGTCATCTTTTGCAAGTTCATGTCATGGTGATCAAAGACTAAATGACAGCTTCAGTTGTAAATTCAAAAGATGTCTCCGGCACTTCATAGGTAAAAGCAACTTGTTTTATTGAAGCGACGATGATTAAGCGCCATAGCGCAAAACGCGTAAGTGGCTGACTCTTCACGTTTTTAAATCACTGCGATGACCTTTTAATTGTCGCTTCAATAAAACAAGTTACTTTTACCTACGGAGTGCCGGAGACATCTTTTGAATTGATGCTACATATTTGGGCTTGGAAATCCCTTCTCCTGAGCACCCGACCTTTTCTCTACTTTATATGGTGAGCATCTCTGCGCTACTCACACCTAGGATTGAGCCGATTATCCAGCAATTGTTTAGCTTCAGTTGTAAAGCCACAAAATACTTAATTATCCAAAGTATTCCGCATTCTGCTTTGTTCAGTATTTGTTAGTTCATATCTGAAGTGTGAGTGTCCCTTTCCAAGTGCATTAAAAAGCACATCCCCATGACTGCTTCAATGTCTCTCATTTTACTAGTGCCATGTGACTGGATATTTGATGTAAGTTTGAATGCATATTCTATGAGGACTCTCATTCGCCTGATTCCCTAGTAACTGCGTAGAGATTAATGGCGACGTCAATGAAACACTAAAGTTGCAGGAAAGTCATGTTAAATTAAAACAAAAACTGAGAAAAAGTGAATAAAATGTGAGTTGTTAGTCGGGGGTAAAGCATGTTTCACTTAACTGCTACAGGTTGATGATAGAGCTTCCAGTAAGCAGTTTGCAGATCGCTTCACAAACTAATATATGGTATGCTTCAGTATCTTTAAAGATATAAATCTCATTAGCTGTCTGTGAATGGTTTAACCTGTCAGATATCATTATTATTTATTATTTTTTCGCTTGTTTCTCTAACTGATGGCAGACTACTTTACACTAAATTACAGGTAGCAGTGATCCATTTATTGTAATTTCAGCTAGATATAACATATTAAAGGAGAACTAATGGTAGAAATAAATAGTAGACACCTAAAACCGTTAACTTCTTCAAAGCTGAAACATTGCAATGACAGCATGGACTGTGCTGTCATATCCCTGCACAGAGGTAGACTTCGCAATGCTTAGGAGGGTACACGAACCAGTGTGAAGCACCGCCAACTCAATCTAACCGGCGGTGCAAAACAGTGTATACTTCATCATGCTGATTGAACCACCAATGAGAATGCTCCCCTCAAAATTAAGAAGCATGATGACATGTACGCTGTTTTGCACAAGTGGGCGGCGTTTCACGCTGGCTCCTGCACCCTTGCAAGCGCTGTGAATTCTGCCTCGGTGCAGGAATATGACAGCACAGTTCAAGCTGTCATTCCCATGTTTCAGCTTAGAATAAGGTATTGTTTTAGGCGTCTACTTTTTATATCTACCTTTAGTTCTGCTTTAAGTGTAAACAAGACCATTTTAACAAACATTTCCTTCACAAATAATCTGTAGCCTTTTGTCTGTAATGTGGACGATGGTGTCCGTAAAGCTGGTGTGTTAAAGAGTGATATAGTTTAATGGGTTTTTGGGTTTGCTTTACTGGGCTGAAATTTGCTGACGTTTTCATACAGTTTGTCAGCTTAAAGGGACACTAAAGCCTGTAAAAAACTTGCTTTCTATTTATTAGCCACCTGCTAATAAATACAAGTGTTATAATGACAGCTTGAGACTCGCCATTTTCCCATCTTCCCTTATTCATCAAACTTTGCAATGTGCCAATTTTGCTACCAATTTAGATGCTTATAAGAGTCACAGACTTACAGAGCTCGTCTCGGTACTTTGTGTGTGCGTGTGCACATGTAATTTGGCTATTCCTCAAGCATTGGAGTCTGTAGAAGTAGCAAATTGGGCAAAGCATACTGTGTTGAATTCGCCAGTTTGACTTTGCCAGGGGTTGATGGCAGGGCTCTGATGTGGCATAATGTAACTCTTCATTCAAAAGTGACAATAAAGACTGAGACCAAGTGACAACATTAACTACATAAGGATATTTTGACATAGAATAGTGCTGCAGACCTTGTGAGTGAGTGTCTGAGAGAGGGAGGGGGTGTGTCTAATACAGCAAAATGGATGCCTTGTACTGTTAGGGAACAATGTGATACAGGAGCTAATTACTTCTTAATGGTGGGTTATATCTCATTGCTTTAAGCTTTATTGTGCTCTTATTTATCAAACCTATTGATTTCATATGGTGTAAAGACACAGTTTAGTTTTTTCTTTAATACAGTTAGACGGACATTGTGAGGATGGTATCACTGCATTTCAATGGCAATGGAGTGAGCGTGCCTAGGTACACCCTATTGTGTGCATACCTGTGGAAAAAGGACAGCCAGTTGTGATGTCACATTTTGCAGCATTACATCACCTCCCAAAACACCCCATTATAAAAGGGGCTGCACATGCCCATGTTCACATTAGAGTGTAGTGGCCAAAAGTAACGTGAATGAACTACTACAATCGAATTCCCAAGCCACTCATTTTCCCTGTGGTCTCCTAAACAAGTCTTACTAATCAATGCTAGCGTGGCTAATGCCTTTGTGTCATATTTGAACTATGCTATAATCATTAAATAGCTTTATCAAATATATTACGCAGGAAGAGGTTAACAATGATAACAGCTTTATTGTCCGTCACCCCTTTTTGATGATGATTAGATTTACAAACGTTTGTACTTGTTAAGCATTGTGCAATAATGGAAGTAGTTTTATTGCACTGCAATGTATAATTGCTTACTCTCTTTGTAGTTGGTTAAAGAGAATATCTTTCTCTTTGATGTGGGTTCTGGTTGATGATTTTAAATGAATATGGATGAAAGGAATATAATAAAATGTTAATATTTTGCTTTTATTTTTTTTATTTATCCTGTTTTTCCCAGTACAAACATTATAGGCTCAGAGAATTTCAGTAGAATATATATTTATAGCTACCTTACACATATTCGGCACTGTCATCATTTCAGCAAGATTTCTAGAAAGTCTGATATTTTATTTTTAAAGGAGAACCTAAGTTAGGAAAGCCAATGGGCCCCTTATATTACAATAACTCTAAACTTCACAGTTTGGCAGGGAAAACTAATCCTAATTGGCAATATTAAACCCCTTTGCAGAAATCACTTAGCTTATTCCTAATTATGCCTGCGTGGGTTTTTAGTCTCTAAATATTGGAGACGTATTTGGACTGTAAGCCCCTTGTAGACTCCAGAAATTAATCTTGTGCATTCATATAATGATGCATGGGCTTAAGAATTATCTCTAGAGATTGGGGGAGCAAATCCGCCACCACAGCAAATTTCCCATTGTGAAGTCGTGACCGCAACAATTTTTAAAGTTGCAACTGCGACAATATTTCCACAGTAAAGTCACAACTACAACAATATTCTCATTATAAAGCTTACACTGCAGCAATAGCAGTCTATTGTGACCAGTGCTTTTTTTTGTAAAAAAAATATTTTCCGGTACACATTAATTAATTTCTCATTATTCCTAATGCATTTCTTTGTAACCCCAACATTTAAAGTGTAATTAATTAAAGACTGTCAGAGATTTTCCGGTACGTCGTACCGGCGCGTACCATCACAAAAGAAGCCCTGATTGTGACTGTCTTTAGCTGGTGAATTCACACATTTATGCAACATTTCGGACTTTAACCAGTAATCCCCGTAGAGTGGCAAGTGTAACATCACAGAAAGGGGTGGGATGACAAAGTGAGTTTTAGATAGTTACAGCATTAGAAAACAGGTTATAAAGAAACTGTGCCAAACTTTAGATCTTCTTTAAATAGACATTTACCTTTGCAATTTTTGGTCATATTAAGACAGTCATCCAGTGCCTGAGCCTCAGGCAAAAGGAGAGAAAAAGCTGCCTGACTGCTATTGGTTAAGCAGTGTGCTGACCTTTTGGCTGCATACATTAAGAGGGGAATTCACCATTCAGCGAAGTCAACTCTGAATCCTTCGGCTCACTTCGCAAATGGTATTATGTGCTCGCTGATGTCCTGCACACGGACATCAGCGAGCGCTTTAAAGGGATTCCCGTCTCGGCGAGGCAGCTCTTTTGCTCTTGCGCATAACACCATTTGCGAAGTGAGCCAAAGGATTCGGAACTCACTTCGCTGAATGGTGAATTCCCCCCTAAGTTGGAATGCAGGGGATTACAGAGGGAAAGCTGACTTGTGCACATGTAGTAAGTAGGGCAAAAAATTCCGGGGGAGGGTACCTTTTCATGGAAAACTGGCCAGTACATGTCACACACATTTCCTGGTGCAGGAGTTTATCAGTGCTGCCTACTCAATTATTCTGTGTCACATGAAACAACTACTGGGGATAAACACTTCTAGCTAAAGTATAGTACAGTACTGCATATGTAAAGATGTAATTTGACTATAGTTCCCCTTTAACAAAGAGTTATGCTAATTTAAATAAAAATATAAATAAATATAGATCATATATCCATATGGGAACACCTCTCAAAAGAACTTAATCCCCTTGCAACACCACTACTTTAAACCTGGTGCACCTGTCACCTCAAAACTAATGCTAATTTAGGTTCTACTAATGAGATAAATGTTTTTTTAAATATATTATGTATTAAAAAATGTACCTTTATACAGTGTTTTTCTCTGTCATCTTCCCTGTCAGCCTGAGTTTTCTTTCTGGAGTCGGGTTGGGCGGGCCAAAATGATGATTGACATAATAGCTCCTCCAATTAGATCCCTTAAATCAGAATCTAGCAGGAATCTGATTGGAGGAGCTATAATGTCAATCATGGAATTTGATTGGAGGAGCTATAATGTCAATCATGCATTGTGCAAATAAATGCCATGCCAATGCAAATTAGTTTTTTTTTTTCTGGTGATACTTGTCCTTTAATAAAGATTTGTAGCTGTTAAAGAACCAGGAACATCCAAAAAAAATTTCTATTTGACTTGGTGCATTAGTTATTTAAATACAGCACTTGTAAAAATGCTATCTTTGTAGTTAAATTCCTTTTAGTTTTATTGTTTTTTTACCTTTGCTGCTAAAAGCCACTTTGTATGAGTTTCTTAAACAAACCCCATCTTGTCACTTTGTTTTCTGTGAAGCTTAATATTCTGAGGAAGTGTGCCTGAAGGAGCAATTTTGGAAGCATAGATTGAATGTATAGTATCTAGAAATGCATTCCAAGCATTTTCATATTGTGGTGTTATTGTTCTTTTAAGAATCGATGCAGTTTCTCCATGTTAATTGTCAAAAATAATTTCTCACAAGTTTTTTTTTTCTAGGCAGGGGTTAATAGACAAAGCTAAAGGAAAACTGCATGCTTTGGATTCTGGTAATATTATATGGAAGGAATATTTGTCAAGCTATTATACCATAGCCCTTTCCAATCTGAGTTGGCAGAAACCTAATCTGGTTAATATTTTCCTTCTAAACATGATGGAACAGCTTGTTTTATGTGGCAGTAATAATAAAAGAGGTAAAATGAGCATGGACTGGTTGAACAGACAGGCATAGTC
This sequence comes from Pipa parva, assembly GCA_019650415.1. Classification (NCBI taxonomy): domain Eukaryota; kingdom Metazoa; phylum Chordata; class Amphibia; order Anura; family Pipidae; genus Pipa; species Pipa parva. The sequence goes on along the minus strand of WMED01007806.1, from coordinate 9,407 downwards.
CAAGTTATCAGAATGTGTTCATTTTTACAGCTGGCCAAAGATGCTGGGTCCTACGTTCTAATGAAAGATGATGATAAATTACGATTGAAGCAGCTACTGGAGGATATTCAAGATGATTGCTGTGATGAGGACATTACAGTGAGTGAACACAGGAACGTTACTATGCTATATACTGTTATAGATAATCATTGAATGGGGCCAGTTTTAAACAGAGCATACTTCCTAGTCTCCCAAGGGGTGACAGAGGGACAGCACCATTTCCCCATGGCAGTGACATCAGAGGCACTGCCCACTGTTGATTGGGTGAGTGTCAGTGACATCATTAATATGTATGCATATGTATTTATAATTTTATTTATAATGTGCCACAAATTTACGCAGCGCTGTACAATTCAGCAATACAAATATAATACAGACATGGGGAAAGTGCATTACACAATACAGATTAGTGATGTCATTGGTACCCCACCCACTTCATTCTGATTGGTTGGGGCGCTGGTGACATGCCAGGAAGTGTGTACAGGGCTGGGGAGAGGACCAGATTGGTAGAACTGGCACTTGGGCTCTTGGAAACAGGGACCCTGGACCACAGGACAGGATCTGTAAAATGAGATTATTCCATAGAATCCAGGATAGTTGGAAGGAATGCAGAGTGGAGCCTTGGGGAAAAAATAAAATAAAGGCCCCCAAATTCTGGTATCATTGTCAGGCCAGTGCCAGGAAGAGATAGTAGACAGGTGTCTGTTTGCAGCAGGTATTGGGCACTCAGTTTACATACCCCCTTAAGCTAACCCTGACATCAAGGGGGGAATTCACCATAGTACGAAGTGAGGTTCGGATCCTTCGCCTCATTTCACACGCACTGGTATGCGCTCGCTGATGTCCTGCATGCGGACATCAGCGAACGCTTTAAAGGGATTACAGTCTCGGCGAGACCACTCGAGTCGCCTCGCTGAGACTGGAATCCCTTTAAAGTGCTTGCTGATGTCCGCGTGCAGGACATCAGCGAGCGCATAACAGTCTGTGCGAAATGAGGCAAAGGATCCGGACCTCACTTCGCATTATGGTGAATTTCCCCCTCAAATGTATATAGAAAGATAAAGGGTACCAGAACCTTAATAATTTGCTCAACAGAAATATATAGTTATGATGATAGTGTTTATTGCAGATAAAGGGAAGGATTTACTTTCACCTAACAATATTAATTTCCACAAAGAGCATTATTTAGCCTTCTGGTTGTATTTGTTAATATGAGTCAGAACTTCCATATTGTTCAGTTGCCAAGTCCAAATAAAAAGCAGAACCCAGCAGAAATGTAAAAAATGCTAAATGGTAGGTGTTTTTCTTAGATTTACAGAGCATTTTCAGGCATGGAAGTGCTCTTGATTTAATTAAGAAAAGAACTTATGCTTCTGCAAATTAATTTGTCAGTGCCATTTAACTTTGGTTTAAATGTAAAATCAGTCAAGCAGAGATTGCTGGGGATCCCTTGCACAACACAGCAGTTAATTCTATACTTTAGATCCACAGGGAGCTCCTCTGAGTCTAATAGATTATTTGTGGCATTAGTTAATAAAAGATTCAAATTTCTAACTGGGATAAAATAAGTTCATTGCGATAAAATAGACATCCCATATTTCTTTTAAATGGAGTAACCAAATTTTACATAAAATGTGTAGGTAAGCATACCATTACCTACCAATTGCAACCCAAGTGGACTGAGAATATTGGAAATCCAACACAGAACACACTGCAAATCACCTGCACATTTTTTGCTTAGTTATAGCAAATTCTCAAGCCTTTAAGTTAAATGAACAATAAACCGTCATTGTAAGCTCTGCAGAGGGGGTTATTCACTAAAGTCCGAATTGTTGCGTATAGGTGCGAATTCGTCAGATAAAGACAGTTGCAATAGACTGCTACTTATAATGAGAATATTGTCGCAATCACGACTTTATTATGGGAAAATTGGCGCAACTTTACAATGGGGATATTGTAGCGGATTTGCTATGGGAATCCGCTGTTTGTGAATTTGACAGTCAAATTCGCACCTTAGTGAATAACCCCCAGAGTAGGGACCTCCATCCTTTTGTTACAATCAAGCGGTTGGAGGTCTGACATTTAGAGTGATGTATCTTCATGATTTTCTGCTTGTAATTTACTTTCCTTGTTAGTAAATTGTTGTTAAACACTTCTCCCTTTAAACTATTGTTTACCTGTATGGTATTATCAGTTTATCATTTATGTACATGAGCAATAAAGTTAACAGATAGCTGTAAGCTCTTTATAGGTATCGTGCCAAGCAGAGCTAGATTTCCTGATTTCACTTTGCAATCCTGGTTTATTAGTCTTTTCACAGTAACACTTGTGTAGGGACAATATCATTTCCAGCATGGATGTTACAGGATGTAGATCCTAAACAATCAGTAGACAGGTAGGTTGCACTGGAAGCTTCCAAAATCCTCAATCAGCCTTGACCTAGTGATATTATTTAATGGCAACTGGAGAGCCTCAGCTAATGAACCATAGCTAGTCACACCCAGTTTATTTTGGTTGTTAAACTTGGAAAATGACAAAACATTACATACTATTGCACAAGTGTCATTTTATCGTTGACTGACTATAATAAGGTTTGTGGTGGTGTTGAACACAACTAGCAGGTTATCAGGTCAGCTCAAAGTCAGAGGTAGTGCACGTATAAGTAGTGTGATAATGGGCAAAACAAAATATCTACTGTAGTTTGAACACCCTTCTTCGTGGCCAGTTTGCACATTAACAGGTTAAAATAATTATAATTAAAAATGATTACATTTATTTTTTTTTAGGACAATGTGTCTAATTGGATGGTTTCAGGAGAAGGCTATACACCTGATCCAAATGAATATGATCGTCTGGCAAAAATTGATGCTGAATTGCAGAGTATCAGAAGCATTATGGGGTCCCGTGAAGCAAGTAACAGTGACTCTGGCATAACCAAAGATGCTTTACAGGTACAGAGTAGGACATGGTTCCATGGAAATGTATAGTAGTTATAGTTAGAAAGATGTCATTGATATTGGTCTGGTCCATCTGTTTTTAGCTGTAGGGTGAGACAGGGTGCTACTCAGGATCATTGCTGTATTAATCTGGAAGAAAATCTAATCTAGTGATCATAATGCCCTGTGAGACATCAGCCTGAAAAGACTCAGAGAATCAGTGCCCCTATTTTGTAGTCTGTAGTGTCCTACTAATTCATATTAAAGTCTGGATAACTTTCAGGGAGAGATTAGAAAGTTTAGCTAAAGCACATTAAACAAGTCTAATGAAGTATATTTATGAAAACCGGCCCCTCAACTCATCGGCTTACGGGACTTACTCTGAAGCTAAACGCTACTTTTTACATAAGATATGTTATTCCAGTGCCTGAGCAAACTGGTTCGGTGTAGGAGTTAGGTGAGTAGTAAAGCAATTAGTTTATTTCTGGTATTGAGATGTGGGTTTCTAATGGTTATTCTTTATTCTTTTCCCTGTCAGTACTGCATTGTTTATCTTTATTTCCTGACTCAGCTCTGTTCCCTAACTCAGCTCCAGGTTCATTTTATCTGCACTTTCAATGTCTCCCTGTTGGCTTTGCATTTATCGTGTTATCGTGTGCCTGTGACCTCCCAACACTCCCTTCTAGTACAGTGCTTGTCTTTTTAGCCCAGTTAGAAACTCAGGCTGATAAAATTTAAAAGCTCAGTCTAACAGTAGTCTTTGTGGCTATTTTTTACCTCCTCCTTTTTCAGGCCCTCCCCCTCTAAATACAAATAGTGGGTGTTATTTATATGTGTTTTAAGGTCCCCACCACAGGAAAAGCTAAGGGGTGGAAAGCCTTAGGGAGTGTGGGAGATAAGGGATGGCGTCAGTCATTGACATTGAAGGTAGTGATCCCTTTTGTCGTGGAAACTATGACTACGTCTTCCCTGCCAGGGGCCAAATCTGTGAAAGATAGACATTTGTACAGGCCTGTACTGAGAAATTAGCTTAAAACAACGACACACACAAGTCTGTCATTCTAAAAGCATTTCTGGTTTTAATGATTGATTCACATTATTTTATAACAAAATTTGCTCATCTGGAAAATAGCTGATCATACAAAAACAAGACTAGATGCTGATTGGCTAAACAGAACTGGATGCTGATTGGCTAAACAGAACTGGATGCTGATTGGCTAAACAGATTAAACATACATGTGACACTGTGATAAGTTGTATTATAGAACAACGACTTCCAGACAGATAAGACCACTGTCTCCTACAGAAGGACATTTTCTTATGAAATTGCAGAACTAGCTGTTTACGATCCATGCGGGTGCAAAAACACTTAAATGTCAAGGTTATATAGTTTAAGTAAGAATTGCTGAACTCATGAAAAGATTTAAAGGTATAGTTCATTCTTAGTCTAAAAGTCCATGTTGAAAGAATATATGAGTCCATATGGATACTTAGGCCAATTGCCAGTCCATAAGTATGTCCTTAGAGCAAAACATATATAAAGTCCAAAAACATGTCCATAACACTTTCCCCCAGCTAAGGTGTAGACATATGAGGGTCCCTATTAAACCCCCTTTAGCTGAACATATTTCCCCATTCCACTAGGCAGTCAGCATAAGGAAAATTGAAGGAGGTCCCATTAACAATCCTCGTCCTCCAGCAGATGTCAGAATGGGGGTTTTATTCATTTTATGTGCACATTTGTTACTGGTTAGATAGATTTGTTTTCTTTTTATTCATGCTGTTCAGATTCATTTACATTTAGCAAATGTAATCTCTTAATGATTTCAAACACTATGAAATGGTCATAAAAGAATACTAAATTTCAGAATTTTTTTTTTTTTTTATAGTTTTTAAAAAACCAAACAAAAAACAAAACCTAAGCTAAAACCATTAGAAGAAAAACTAAGACACTCTGATAGAATCAGAGCTGGGCGTGTCTCTAATAAGTTGACATACACGCCCCTTTGCCCAGTCCAAGTAAGGGATGTAAATGGACATTTGACTATGTCTTTAAACTTTTCAAATAAACCTTGTCCTGCAAAATTTAGAAACTGTCCCTGGCTCAAATTCCACGGATTTTTTAAAATGGGGAACAAAAGATTTACGTTTATGTGTCTAAATTCCTCAAAAGACAATCTGGAATTAATATGTTAAATTTAAGAGCAAGAGTTAAAAATAAAAATGAAAAAACGTACTTTATTTTACATTAGCAAATGTTAATACGTGGAACTGGGGCTGCAGAATGTGAGGGATTTAGTTCTATATGTAAAACTAATCCGTACAGATGTTTCATTGGCAGACGTAAAGGATGTATGACTTGCATACAAATTATAGGGATTTTTCTTAGAGGAAGTCAACACGCCAGATTCATGCTGTCCAAGTTATACTAAAGGTAATAATCTAGAGGCTCGCGGGTGTCATTTTGTAAGGCACGCAAGTGTTTTGGAAAAATGACACAAACATGCAATTAGTCTTTACCACATGATGTTAACAAGAGATTTCCAGTTTTAGCAGTCTGAATTTATATATGTGCGGTTTGCAGGGATTCGTAAATAATTCAGAGAAACCCAAATCATGTACAATTTAGAATCGGCATGTGTGTACGTGAAACCTTATTTTCCAAACAACTGTTCATTCATCTGCGAGGAGATAATATTTGTCTAAAATCAAGCTTCTGGGTTCTTTGAGGATAAAGCTCTGCCAGATTCCAGGTTTATTTTTGTTTGGAAGCTGTATGGTTTCTTGATGGGAATGTCTATGTTTCTAGCATTATGCATCACTACTTTTGAACTGTGGGACATCTCCCAAATAGCTATTCTTATGAACTCTCTCCCCTCCCTACAGCACCCCACAATCATCAACAAAACCATGACCCACAGTTCTAAGACAAACATGGATGGGTCAGACCACTGCTAATTTAAAAAAAAATCCATTAGGAACAACAAGACTCAGGGTACTCAGCCACTGTCAGTTCTTTCTTTTTCGGTTTACCCAGCTAAATACTGCCACCGATCTCGAGGGTACTTCTACAAGTCTGTCTGCTGATACTTAAAAAAACCTAGGCAAATGCTCTGGGGGTTATTCACTAAGGTGCAAATTAGACTGTCAAATTTTCAAACAGCGGATTCTCATAGCAAATCTGCAACAATTTCCCCATTGTAAAGTCGTGATCATGACAATTTTTAAAGTTGCGACTGCGACAATTTTCCTTAGTAAAGTTGTGACTACAACAATATTCTCATTATAAAGACGCAACTGCGACAGTAGCAGTCTATTGCGACTATCTTAAGCTGACGAATTCACACCTATACGCAACAATTTGGACTTTAGTGAATAACCCCCTCAGTGTGGGAAAGCAACAAGTACAGCTGCTTCCTGGAATGCTGTTCACTCTTGGCCAGTGTTCAGATTCTTTAACTACTCACTCTAGCTGCAACCATCCTGAAGTATATGAGCATACATACAAAGCAGCAATTTAATGAAAATTTCATATTAAATCATACATTAGTTTTGAGACATGAGTAACGGGTGGGGGAGGGCACAAGGGAAAACTCACAGTATGATGTGTTTCATGCAGTTAGCACCTAGTTCTTGAGGCTTATATCATTTATACAGACTTTGCTGTGAGTTTGGAGATTGACAACCAATGCATCCAAGCAAGTAGAGGCAAGAGAAGCTGGTACCATTTTTAGATTGTAGTTATAACTATAGACCTGTGACCCAGGTCTCATGGGAACTTTGCAGTGCTCCTGGTTCCTGCTTTCAAAGTTAGTGTCTGGTTATTGCCTCCTGCACTGATTTATACTTTCATAGTTACATAGGTATGTAGGTTGAAATAAAAAACAGGTCCAGCAGGCTCAACTTATTTAAAAAAAATAAATTGCCCCAAGTTTAGCATTGTTGCATTGTTGGTCCAGAGGAAGGCAAAAAAACCTTTTAAATATTTTACTTTAACATGGGAATGAAATCCTTTTTTAATTTTAGTGGTGATCAGACTGTTTCAACCTGATACTAAATGTGTTATAGTATCAAGTATAAGATTCAAATAAAGTGGTGTTTTCGTTGAAGTAATTTCAGAGGTGAATGTTTGTTTTTTTAAGTGTTATGTAAGTTAATTTTAGCACATAGTATGAATCTAATTTGGCATGACGTTCGTTATAGGAGGCCAGCTACTTGGTACATGTCGTCTAACCAGAAACAGATTGGTTTTATGACTTTCATAAAAAAGATCAAAAAGCACAGTAAAAATTCTGCATATTTCTAATATTTGCAATGAATAACATAGGGGAAGGGGGACTGAATTGAGAGAGTTATTTGATCAGTTTGTAGTAGATTAAAGCCTATCTCCCTGATTGTTTACCTTACCATCTACCATATACAATCATTTCAACACCCTCCAGTATTTAGAACAGATTTTTGCCACTTAACATATTTCAATAAAATTATGTATTATAAAAGTACTGTATATTGGCTTTGGCTACTTATTCTTTTTATACATTTCTTACTTCACATTGTACTAATTAATCTTCTAAGGAAAAGATCCCAGCAGTGTGCTGAGCAGGTAATCAAGCTCCCCCTAACAAAACATGGTCTAGTGTAGCCTTGCCCTAACTCATGTTGTTGACTTAATAGTTCATGTGGGAGTTAAGCCACACAGGCACTTTATTCTTCATTTCGGGTTGTTTTGTTGCAGCAGCGACTCTGGAAGGAGCATTCAAATGCTCCTATGCAAGGACATTTAACAGGAACAAAAAAACATCTGCTAGCAGTAAGCGTTTTGTAAAAATTTTAAATGTAATATGCAAATTAATTTTAAGCATACCTTTTCAAAACTGTACCTGATTCATCTTAAAGAAGCAGCCATTCAGTCTAAGAAAACGTTGCAATTTAAGGAAGGCACATCCCCTGCATCATGTGACATGCACCGTATGATCAAATGATCCTAAACCACATGTAAAAACAGTGCAATAAGTATGGAAACAGACAGGATAGGGCATGTGTTTTCTTCAGTAAGGTGAATATTTCTAAAAGTTATTTTTTTATTACAACAGCTTTACCTATTTAAAAAAGCAACTTATCACTATGTCCAAAGTCACTTTTTGAGGAATTTTTTTACATCGCGAAGTTGTTTTCAATCTTATAAATCAGCAGAAACCTTTATAAATTATCCCCCTAAGACTTATGTGGAAAGTGTCAAATTTTGGCAACATTGCAGCGTCTGTAGCTTAGTAAGCTTTATTATGTTATACATGTAATGAACTATTAGTCGTATGTATGTATATATACAGTTATTTAATATTTGTATTTGATGAGATGTTCTTTTTAGGGATAAAACAGACTATGATTGACAGTAGTTAAATGGGTATATAAATAAATATTGTAATGGAGAATAGACAAGAGGATTGAGGACCAAGGTCAAGAGAACTAGAGGTGGATAGCACAAAAGTTATGTAACTTCTGTGAGCGTTGTTGATGTTGAAGATTTGCAAACATGGAGCCCAAATCATGTGGCCTTTAAAATAAAGAAAACACACCATGTCTCCCTAGCATAAAATCATGCTGTGAAAGTTTCCACGAACGTTTGAAAAGAATCTTAGAATGAAATCTTGCAGAGCTCTTTGCCATAGATTGTCCTTGTCATTCTGCCAAGACTGTACGTTTGACATGGAACTGGCAATTTACAAAAAGTTAGATGCACATAATTATGGGGATGTAACAAGCAGGCAAAACTTGCCAAAGGTATAATAAGCCATAGCCGTAATGAGCACCTACTGCAGATGTATGAATTTTAGGCTACCTTTACAAAAGGCTTCATTTGATAATTTACTGGTATAAAAATCAAAGAAGCTAAAGCTTTAACATCTGATATCTACAAGATATGGTGATTGGGCAGTAGTGGGCTGCCACCATATGACTTTTTGGCATTTAGTCATTAACCGCAATAGTTATCATCAGGCTTAGTTTAGCGTACTAAGCCGACCATCAACTTGTTGAGTCTATTTAGCACAGCTGTGTATCAGTTGAAGCTTGAGGCTGCTGTGTCTCAATCGAATTTGATTGCATGAGCCTTGGCTGCCAGCTGGCTTTGTAGTGAATGCTCAATATGTTTTGGTATGATCAGAATCAGTCATGTCCTGCCGACAGTATCCAATTAATTAAAAACAAATTTTATTTTGTAGCCCTATGGCTTCAGTTCTAGTGAGGTGGATGCATATGTATCCAATGATATTCCAGCACTGTGGCATCAGTCATGGGTCAAGATATAACCCTAAAAACTTAAGGGGCTTATTCATTAAAGTCCAAACAGTTGTCTAAGGGTCTGAACTCACATTACAATGTGTTCCAAATTATTATGCAAGTGATATTTTTCTCAGATTTTCCTAAATGGTC